>JARBWK010000002.1:35773000-35866665 GCA_030556195.1 Anolis apletophallus | reverse complement strand
AACCTAGCCCCAGGAGAAAAAGGGGGTGCGGGACGAGCGAAAACCTTTCAGCCCCCTCAGGATTGTTTTTTCGCGCCAAGGGAAAGAGGGGGGGAGCGCTGCCATGACGCCAGCCGCCCCCACCCCCCATCGTCTGGAGTATCCCCCGCGGCCGCCCGAGGCGCGTGCGTGGGAGGTCAACGCAAACGGGGGCGCCCCCTGGCGCCTGCCCAACTCGGCCGCGGCCCTGGTGCTGAACCACTGGGCCCCGGCGGCGTCCTTACAGCGCGCCGCGGGCGGAGGGAGCCAAAGGGATCAGGCCCACTGCCCCCCACACACCCATGGCGCAACAGGGCCAAAGAGAAAGGCTGAAGCCTGCTGTAGCCTCCGAATGCTGGGGGCGGCCTCCCGAAGGCCCGTGCAAGCCAGGCCGAAATGGGCCTGGCCCCGGCCTGCAGCAGGGGAAAAGTGGCTGCGCCCGCAACCGGCACGCCGCTTTTTCCACTGAGTTGCCCCCCGCCAGTGAGCTCCCCGAGCCAGGCTGTGGTGGGGGGCAGGCGGGGGCAGGAGGGGAGCAACCCCCTCCCTGTCCAAGCCCCCAATACCGACCTCAGTTTTCCCGTCTTCTTTGCTTCTGAGCAGGAGGTTCGAGGGAGCACGTCTTCCTCCCTCCGAACCTCGGTTCAAACTGGCCTTTCCAGGGGGCGGGTCGGCTAAAGGCCGGCCACGCCCCCTGGTCTAGATGGTTCCAAGAAGGAACCATCGTCCCATTTTTCATAGGGGGAGGCAAACTTCTCTCCCTCCCCCTTCGGGGTTTGGAAAGCCCTTTTTTGTTATACTTCTACCATAATAATATATACTGGGTTTGGGTGGTCCCATTGTTCCTTTGATACACTCCATAGTGAGTATCCATCCTATTCATGTGGCACTCTTGGACCTGCTGTCCTCCAAATCAATTCAAAGACAAAATGTTTGAAAGCTGCCAGTGTAAATTCCAGACTTTGTAAGCTAAAGTGACATGTTCAGTTTCTTTAATAAAATCCAGATAAATCTTTTGTATGCCTGTTAAATCATGTTATGTGATTATTTTAATTGTTTTTATTTTATTGCCAGGTTTTAATTGACTCCTTACGTGAACTGCTTTTAGTCCCAATCCAGGAGAAAGATGGCATACAAATGGAATAAATAAACACATTAGAAATCAATCTACATTGGGTTGGGCATGGTTCACAGTCTGGAAAACCGGACCACTCATAATTCGTCTACTTTGAATTTCCTGAGGGCTGCAGCATCACATCTTCCATTAGGAGTTATGTTGTTTCTCTCTTCATTGTCACTGAGGAGAGTGAATACTATTCTGCAACCTTCCAACTAACCTACAAATGAATTAGTGAATGGTTTTTTGGGTAACATTTCCCACTTCATTTGTATAAAGATAACAATCACACAATTAAAATAAAAAGATAATATATGACACATTCATCTTCCTTTTTTAAAATTTGTGCTCAGCAATTGCATTGTTCCTTTATGTTTTGTGTGAAGATGGACTTTTTTATTTGAAAGACACTTATAGCTTTACATTTTTAAAAATTCTGCTGAAACATCTGAAATTCCAACTCTTCTCTCTCTTCTTTCTTATCAGCTTCATGCATGGTGCCCTTTTTGTGTTTGAAAGTACCTAACAAGGGGTTTTATGAGTTCAATGCTTGACTTTTCTTCCAAGCAGTAAACTCTTGACTGTGACACAGATTAAGTTACCCACATGTTCAGATCAACTTTTTTTGCTTAGAATGTGGCTATGAAGAAGAAAGTGACTATGCCTTATTAGTTTATCTCAATTTAGATAAATGTACTGAGTTAGTACACAGGAAGGCCAGTATTCAAATTCCCACTAGGCTATGGAACCTCATTGGGTGACACTGGTTATGTCATACTCTCTTGGTCTCAGAGGAAGGTAATGACATTATGTCAAGAAAAACCCATGAAAACTTGTGTTGTCTTAGGGTCACTATAAGACAGGAATAACTTGACCAGAGTTAGGAGCTCATCATTCTGCCTTAGCTGATTCCATTAGCTTTGCTTTCATTCATGTTCTCTTATTTTAAACTCAGATTTTGTGCAGACTTTTGTGGAAACTTTTTCTCAAAAATGAACCAAATAAAACTCATTCCAGTCTTTCCAGTAATGCATTATACCCATATATTTGCACAAAATTCTTGCCTGATGTAAGTTCCAAAGATGACAGGCAGCAATGTATACAAGACTCACACTTGTTATGTGGCCTTCTTTGTAGTTGTTACATCAATGCGATGACCTTATGTAGCCTAAGCTATTGTACTCCTACATAGTATTTTAATCACATTGTCTGGCATCCAGATAGCAAATTTCTGGGTCTTAGTTGTACTAAATGTAGTCATTTACCCATTGCTGGAATAATATGTCATCTACAGGGCAGTGGAAAAATAGAATCACCACACATTTCATGATCTAATTCAGATAATCCTCTGCTTGACCTTTACTGAGAATAGGGAAGAAGCACATAGATGTTATTCTGCTGGATATAGCTCACGGCATATCTTTAAACTGGAAGAAGAAAGGATAGAGGGTATTAATATGTAAGGGGTGATATGCAATAAAGCTTGGACATTGAAATTAAATTTCAATGGTTGAAATTTTAAAGCTGAAATTTTAATTTTAAAATATCTTGCTCAATAACTCACACAGCAAAATGAAAATATTTCCTTTGCTGGGTTTGTTTGTTATTTTGTTTACAAATCTTGCAAGTTGTATGAAGAGTTGTAGTAGAAATTGGTGTTTCTGTTTTATTTCGTACCTTTCTACCATCTCTGGGATTCAAGACAGCTTATCAAGTTAAGCTATTCCACATCAAGTAGTGCTTGATGTGGCCTCAAGGACATTTTGTTGCCCCCCAGGCTCTCATTTTTATGTTTCTCCTAATTCATTTGCTGTTAAATGGCCCTGATGTTCCCTGGTAGCATAGAAAGCAATTTAACCATGTTTTAGGTTCTCCTGATGTTTCCAGGTCACATGGAAAGCAATTTAACTATGTTTTGGGTTGTCTTATCTGTTGAGAACTGTGAAATACTGTTTTTCAATAGAAATTGACTTAGGAGCAGTCCACACCAGCATATGGGAACAGTTACGTTTCCCCCCTAAGTGCATAGATTGTGACATTGTGTCCAAGATAGTCTCTGCCAATGTAATTCCTCACTACTTCTGCTGCCTAGTAGCTTTCTTTCTGGTACTCCTCCAGTACTCTCAGTAAACTTCCGCTAATTCAGCTGTTATTCCTTTAAGATGCATCTACATGGGCATTAAAATCTGAGTTGGCTCCTGGTTGACTTCATTATTTTTATCCACTTCTGGTGAGTATCATGAGTTAAACCAGGTTAATTTGGCTTTGCCCTGCTTTAGTAAATGTCAGAAGATGCATGGGAGTTTGCTTGCAACTCTGGAGTATCCTGTAGTTTCAGGGCAGTGTGGCTGGCCAGCAGCAACAGGTCTGACTCTGCTGTCCACAAGGGGCATCAGCACCATCTCTTGTTCCTTTCACTCATGAGTGCAAGAAAATAAGAATGGGTTGTCACCATTCCCAGCCAATTGTAAGGTTACATTTGGGCTCCTGGTTATTGCTGAAATGTCATGCTGACATCAGAAGAGGTGCCTATGAAACCAGGAAGAAGGGGGGGGGGTTGAATCCTTCCTTCTTCCTGGCCAGATAGGCATCTCCGATTTCTGCTTAGATCAACGTGGGCATCCACTATGACCAGGAACTCAAATAGATGTCTGTACTCATCTGAGAGCAGTGGCAGTGACACAGATGGGTGAGGTGGTGGTCTATGAAGGCCAATACAACCTCAGCCTAGTTAGACCATGTAGGCTCTAACCTGCTGCCACAGATCAACATGGCCATGCACTATGGCCAGGAGCTCACATAGATGTCTGTAGTCATCTGGGAGCAGGGTCAGTGATGCAGATAGGTGAGGTGATGGTCCATGAAGGCCAATACCTCAGCCTAGTTAGACCATGTAGACTCCAACCTGCTACTACAGCAGGTTCAGAAGTGTGTGTGTGACCACCACTGGAGCCAGCATGGCTAGTTAGATATGGTCTTAGTCTCAAATTACATCTTAAAGAGAACAGATGCATCTTTGAATATTCTGCCCCGGTCTACTCAACTAGGAAACAAGACTCTTAATAGTCAAATCTTCTGGTATTGCCCAGCTACCCAGACCCTCTTACTGTACTAAGACATGCATCTGAGAGAGGATTCAGTGTGCTTCCAATTCATTTTGAAATGTGATACTGGAGCAGATTTCTGTGTATACTATGGACCACGAAAAAGACAAATAAAAGATCAAATAGCAAATCAAGCCTGAACTCTCACTAGAATCTAACATGAGTAATCTTTGTAGATGTTGTGGGAAAAATGACTTATTGGAGAAGATTATAATGCTCGATGAAGTGAAAGATAATAGGAAAAACATACTGCAAGCAGATTGATTCAATCAAGGAAGTCACAGTCCTGCATTTGCAATAGATGAACTGGGTTCTTAATGGCTGAAACTCTTGGAAATCTCTCATCCATACGCTTACTATAAGTCAAAGTTGGCTTGACTGCACACGTCAAACAACAATAAAAACCCTTATCAGAATAAAGCTGCAAAATGACCCCAGTAATTTGGTCCATCCTATGTTTCTGCCTTCAGGTTTTCAGAAAGCAAATAGCTGTGTAAAATTTTGAAAACAATATTTCACATCCATTCCACTTAAGTCCTCATTTCGTTTAATGTTTCTCTTTACTCAAACTCCTCAATCTCCCAGGGCACATCTTCATGGGCTACAAACAGCGATGCCGATATGAAGTAGAGTAGTTCATTACATTAATTGTAATTAATATAATTGTAATTATTATAATGTTATCAATGAAGCTAAAACAAATTAATTGAATTTCCATAGACAATTCCTGACTTTAGTTGATTAAATCCACTCACTGGGTGCAGAGATGAGAGTTAGTCAAAATGTGTTTGTCAAGAGGTCCTGTTCTGCATCCACACCACGTTCAGGGATTTAGGGCAGTTAACAATTTTAGAAAATAATTATGATAAATGATTAGGATAGTTTTGGAAGGACAATTTCCAGAACAATGATAGAAGACAATTGTTTCCCCCTCCTTCTGGGAAAACTAGACTTAACTCATAGTGATGCAGTATTGTCTTGATTTAGTTAGGAAACAGATACGAAGAAAACATTGTATGAGCACATAAAAAATAATAAATTCAACACATCTCTCAAATCTTCACTGCAGAAGATATCAGAGGGATACTTGATTAGAGTGGCCAACTCTCCCATATTTCCTGTTAACTTCCATTTTTCAGATATTTTTAATGATCCTCCCAACTCCTGTATTGTTATGGTACCTCTTTCCTATATTTAGAAGTACAGACTAATTGTGTGTGTTTGCATTTCTGTGGTGAGGGAGGTCTGGGAAGTCTCTTTAAGGAGGACAGTTATGGAGAGTTGTGAGGGGAGAGACAGAGAAAAGCTACCAGGGATGGAAGGAAGGAAGCCAGCATGGGGCATAGGTGATGACCCCTCTTCATTTCCCTTTCTGTGGTGGGTAAATCTGGATAGCATCTCCCTTGCCCTGAATAGGCCTAAGCCCTTGCCCCCCCCCCCAACACACACACAGTGAAGAAATGAGGTGGGGTTTCTGGGGGGTCTCTCCATTCTGCTACATACCCATGTAAGTGGAGGAGGAGGAGAAAGAAGAGGAGAGGAGAAAGAGAATGAGAGGAGAAGAAGAGGAGAAGAATAGATGAGGAAGAAGAAGAAGAAGAGGAAAAAGGAGAGGAAGTAGAAGAGGTGAAGAGAAGAAAGGGAGGAAGAGTGGGAAGAAAATGAGAAAATAATAATAGGAAGAAGAAGAGGAAGAAGAAGAAGAAAAGGAAGAAGATATATTTGTTACCCATCTCTCCGTATATCTTGAAGTGGGATACAACATAGTTAAAACAAACAGTTAAAACACAATGCCATTAAAATACATATATTAAAATAAAATAAAATTAAAATTCATTGTTTAAATTTGATTGGGCAAAAGAAAAAGAAAAGGGAGGAAAGGGAAGGAGAAGAGGATGAGAGACAGGGCCTTCTTGGCAGTGGCTCCCCACCTATGGAGCACACTCCCAACTGAGGTAAGATCAGCCACCTCCCTCCTGGCTTTTTGAAAGAAATTAAAGGCATGGTTTTGGGACCAGGCTTTTGTACAATAGATGTAAGCAGCACCTTAAAGGGACGGACTGGAATGACGATATGACTGACGAGACTGGTTTACTGTTTTAATGATGGCTTATGTGTTGTTTTAATTATTATTGTTTTAAATTATGATATGTTCAATTTGTGATTTTATTATTGCAATTGTTATGTAATAGCCTCATAACAGGGCCCACTGTAAGCCATCCTGAGTCCCCCTTTGGGGGGTTGAGAAGTGGCGGGATAGAAATGTGGGAAATAAATAAATAAATAATAAGAGAAGAAGGGGGTAATCTTATTTCAAGATTTCTTGCTCTGTTTGTTTTAGATAATGCTGCTGCAACCCGACATTTAATGTCTGTTTATTGACAATCCTCTCCGTGCTGATGCTGCTAAACATACCCAACTAGACGGAGGACAGGGAGGAAAAGTGGAGTGGGGTCTGCTCTGCAACCTTTGTTTTAAAAAATAATTTCACTGATAGGAATAAATTATTTTGCTCAATACAGAATTATCCATTCCATGAACATTTGCCAGAGTGACACTGTTCTGCTAAAAATGCAGAAATTTTGTCGCAACTAAATCTGCACCAAATTCATGCCCAAAAGTTGGTCATCATATCTATGACTAACCACAATATTTATGAAGGGAGGCAACAGAGCTGAAACATTTGGGTCAACAGTAATCTGTTAACAAATGGATAACTATAACTAATAATCAGGTTCATATAGTATGCACTCAAGAGTTCTTAAAAGAATTCAAAAATGAATTGCTGATCTTAAAAAACCTCACTGTAAGAGCTTCCAAAATCCAATTTCTGAACTGAAGAAATGGAAAGTAGCCAATGCAATGCCTTTTTCTAAAGCAGCCACTGGACCTGGGTTCGCTTTTTTAAAAAAGGCATTATGTTGGCAGCTTTCCAAAGTGGCTGGGGATCCAGGAAATTACAGGCTAGTTAACTGAATGTCTCTTCTGGGTAAATTGGTGGAAAGCATTATTAAATCTATAGCTTCTTTGGCATGCACCCAAATCTTACATCAGAATATATTCCTGTACCAGGATAATACAGTAATGCCAGGTAGGACAATATCAATGTCTTGCTTCAAAACACCTTGCCAGGAAGGTCATTAGCACTATATATTATGCTGATTGAAAGGGAAAAAAAGTGGGCATGGGAATGGAAGCCCTGTCTACATGTTTTTTCGATCCAATTTTGATACTTTTTTCTGCCTCTTATGATCTTCCGTGCTAAAGCTGCAAAAATAAAATAAAAACCCAAACCAAAACACACACACCCAAACTCCAGACAAACCAACAACCCGAGTGTAAATTATTTTCCTCATTTATTTATTACTTTTATACCAGTGATATACTCTATCCAATTTTCTCCATTTTCACACAGAGTAAAAAAGAGTGTTTCTGGTCTGACAAAACCCATTTCCTTTAATCTAATTTTTGTTGTTTTATGCTTCATAGCTTCATTTCTCTATTTCATAGTGGATTGCAGTCCTGGAAATCAGATAAGAGCACTTTGAGGTTGTTTTTTTTTTCAATTCAAGGTCCATCCTCCTATTTCTGCTCTACTTCAAATTCCCTAATGTGTTTTTCTCTTTTGCCTTTACAAAGCTTTGTGTATTGTATCTTAAACTGGATTCATCGTTATTTTCTGTTTTACACCAATCCAGAAGGCTGGACATCTATTTTGAAAACTACGTGTATTTCTCTTTCAATAAATTGTGTTAGCCATTCAACAATGAAATAAAGAGAAAATCTTTCCAGACTTGTTTTGACATTTTACTCTCTTCCTTTATAAAAATGCTTCCTATCCTATGGGATGAGATTTGTAGAGTGTCCTTTAGATGCACTTTTGAATTGATTTACTACTATATAGTTCTAGTGTTGTTGTATTACAGAAACCAATTTCTTCTAAGCTGATACATCCATGTAGAAGGAAAAATATTCCTGCAATAAACAGTAAGTCAGAATGCTAACCTCATGTCATACGAAGAAAATGGTTTGCCTGAAATGCTACCAAAGCTTGGGAAAGTTTATTTTGGGAACTTTATCCCATGAACCTGCTATTCCACTGCAGTCATACTATCATGGATATTTGATTCATACCATGTAGAGCACCTTTGATATCATCAATTCAACAATTCGTGGTCCTGCAATCATAATTTTGCATGCCCTCATAACTCCACCTCCCTATCCTGCCACTGTCCCATACTTTTTATTTTATTTTAGAGTAAATGTGCAACATCAGCTTTGAAAAACAAAAAAGGCAAGTACAACTATAAATTTTACATTAAATCGAAATCAGAGAGCTTTAGAATAGCAATGGAAGAAAAGGGGAGAGTCCTGTCCTCTGATGTTGCTTTTACTTCCAGCATGGCAGCACAGAAGTGGAAGGGGTTCGTTGCACTAAGATAGGTGACTGGAATATGATGGGACTGGGAACTGTTGATGAGACTTACCTTCAAATAGCTAGGAAAGACAGACCAGCAGTGGGATGTGCGTGAAGTTGTGTGATAGAGACCATCACCTAAGGGACTGTCTAGCTGAAAGGCCTTGGAATACAGTTGTGAGAACCTCCCACCTCTCTTCTGATATTTGGGATGGGGCTGAAAAGTAATAATTCCATGTCTTCCTTGTCTCCCTTCCCTCGATGAAGGAATACATCAAAGTGCTATAAAATATACTGTATTTCTGATCACAGCAGAAGTTGTTCCCTGCTCACACAGCAAACATAAGTTCTCTCTACAGTGTAGATGCAGACATAGGCCCCTTCTACACTGCCATATAAATGCCAGATTACCTACTGGATTATATTGCAGTGTAGACTCATATAATCTAGTTCTATTCTAATAACATGGATTATCTACTTTGATAATCTGGATTATATGGCATTGTAGAAGGACCCATAGAGGGCCAATGGGTTATCTACCTCTTCTAGAAGACAAGTACATCAGAATGTGTAGGTAAGAACTTTCCAGCACCATCCAAGTGCATGGATAACAAGGAAGTGTTTTTCAACAAGTTTTGGTCATGAGGGATGCTACAAAGATAATGGGACACAGGCAAGACTCTATAGCACTGAATACATCCTTCAAGGCATTTGTTGATGTGACCCACTCTTTTATCTACTGGACAGAGGGGGGGAGGTATATTCAAGCATTTAGAGATGGTATGCAGAAATAGATGTTTGGTGGATCCGTGTCACTGGCCAACTCTACAGTTTTTCTTTTCACACAGTCATACTGAATGCTAAGTAAGGCAATTACATTATTCATATATCTAGAGGAAAAGTAGCCACTCTTCATCACTATACTGATATTGATATTTGATTGTTTTAATCTGTTTTGTAGTATTTTATGATGTGTTGTTGTTCTGTCTCCTGTGTATGCGGCATCAAATTGTTGCCTTTTTGTTAGCCGCCGTGAGTCCCCCTTCAGGGGTAGAGAAGGGCAGGTTAGAAATAAATGAAATAAATAAATAAATATACTCAAGTGGTTCTCAATCTGTGGGTCCCCAGGTGTTTTGGCCTTCAACTCCCAGAAATCCTAACAGTTGGTAAACTGGCTGGGATTTCTGGAAGTTGCAAGTCAAAACACCTGTGGGGGGAGGGCACAGGTTGAGAACCATTACTATACTCCCTGGGTCCATGTAGACTATGAAAAATCTGTACAGCATGGTAGGGGGGCATTATTGGTATTGTGGAATTGGCTAGATGTGTGAGCAATCAGTGTAATATCTAGAGAATAAGGTCATGTTTGACACTTCCAAATTTACCCTTTGCCTTTATGTGTACCAATCTATTAACTATATTGTGATATAACAATCATTGTGTTCATTTCTTGAATCGGAACATTAGTCCATCTAAGAATGAGAAACAACTGCACTCAATGAATCAGATGGTTTAAAGAATAAAAATAGAGAAATGGATTTTGTAAAAACAGTCATACTAAAGTGAGTATTAGAGGCACAGTTTTTTGTCACATGTTCATTCGTTCTAGATCAGCAATTTGCTATATTTTCCATAAAATTGTTTCCACATTTCAAGGAATTAATGGGATTTGTCCAAATGTAGTGTTTCATTTTCATTCCAAACAAAAATGTGTCGAAGCTTGTCTTTTTCAGAAAATATAATATCTGGAACAAAGGTTCAAACAGTACAAATTTAAGACAAGTTGAAAACTGACTTTTTGCTGCTTCCATTTTGTTTCTTGCACATTGTTTCATGAGTAGTCCTATTAATTGGCATTCAGTAGCTACAGCATGAGGTGATGCACAGTGTGATCAAAGGTGGCAGAGCACATATTGACTCTCGGCTGTATGTATCTCTATAGTGCGATGTGTATTGATAAACCAATTCAAGAGTATCCTGCAGAGAATATTGTGCACAGAAACATTCAATTTTTCTTAGCCTCCTTCAAATTATTCTTTATACGCAGCGTGGGAAACAATTTCATGCATTTCTGCCTGGAAGATTAGTTGCATCAGAAGGAGAAGTGAAAATTAGTATACTTGCCTCTTGCTTGCAGTAACTCATATTAGGGATCTAGAGAGGATCAGATAGGTAGACAGGGAGGGAGAAAGAGAGAGAAGACACAGGCAAAAGCAAACTTCTGCAGCCTTTTCTTTATTTTACTTTTCCATTTTGACCACACTCTGGTGCTCTGATTTTCATCTGTAAAATGTTGGAGGGTATGGGAAACCCTACATGTAGAAGAGATTATTCTGGTTTCAAAAGTTCACTCTTCAATCAGGGAAGGGTCCCCAAGATGGGGAAGTGATTTTTAAGAATGTCAGATTAAAAATCCTACTCCAGAGTTCACTGTAAACTATTTATATAACATTGGTTCAATGAATAGTTTAAAATGCTGGCCCAAGACAGGTTGGGTTGAGAGAGTAGATAGAAACCACTCCTGGTGGAGGTGCTCAACCACAAAATTAGCTGCAAACCAACAGCTTTCATCAGCCTGCATAGCACAGTGCAGTAGCTGCATGAGAACCCTTAGCAGTAGATAGATACCGTGTCCTAGCAGGAGAAGCAAGCAGTGGCCAGCACTTCAGGACAGGCTGCTGAAGGGTTAACTGCTTCTTCAACCTGCCCAAGACAGGTTGGGTTGAGAGAGTAGACAGAAACTACTCCTGGTGGAGGTGCTCAACCACAAAATTAGTTGCAAACCAACAGCTTTCATCAGCCTGCATAGCACAGTGCAGTAGCTGCATGAGAACCCTTAGCAGTAGTTAGATACCGTGTCCCAGCAGGAGAAGCAAGCAGTGGCCAGCACTTCAGGGCAGGCTGCTGAAGGGTTAACTGCTTCTTCTCATGTGCAGTTTTGCATAGAGTGAGCTCAATTGTGCAGCTCTGCATGGTTAGCTGAGAAATAGACTATCTGCAAGCAACATCTGTGGGCAACAAGTTTGCAGTCTTGTTGCTGGAGGCAATGTCCTGCTGTATGGTGTTATCATGAACTCCTTGTGAGACTGGCTTTGTGAACCCTGAACCGGAACTGGATTTAAGTACTTTGGATTGTTTTACAATTAGTTATACTGTTACTTACTGGCTTGTTGGACCTTGGAACATGGACACTGGCTCGGATTATGGATTTAGGCTTTGATTTAAGAACTCTTGGTGTATGATCTCTGGACTTGGGTACTGACTTGTTTGAGCATGAAAAAGGCACATCACAACAGCAGAGAGAATAGAGGGGGGTCTTCTTCCAGGATAAACTAAGTCCTTTCCTTTTGCAATCTATTAAGAGAAGGAGATGTTTCCTTCCTTGATAAAGAGTTGAGGTATAGAACTCACATTGACCAGTGGATAAACCCACCTAGGTTTTTTGGGGTTGATTTTTTACTAAAATTTCTAAACATATACATGAGTATATAGGGTAGGTAGGTACACAATGTACCTTTAAAGAAATCTTTCTCCTCCAATGTAGAGAAATCCTACTGCAGGCCTGAATTAGAAGCCCTGCTAGGGAATTGTATATAACCCCTTTTAATAAACTGGTTGTGCCCCTGAGAGCTGTATGGAGCCTGCATGAATAATCAAGGCTCGACAGATATCCTTGAGAGCAAGAGCACTGATTCTTTCTAGTTTTAGTAGGTGAAAATCTTCTTTTAACATTGAAATTCTTAGAACTGAAACTATGCTTTTTTTGCCATCTCTTTTTGCATCTTTCTATGAGAGCTCTTTCCCAAAGCTCCATGCCGTGTGCTAATAAGAAGCTGAGCATTATAATTTGCAGTATGAACTTTGTCCTATGGTTTCTATATACCCATTTGTCTTTCATATCACTGGAGAATTAAGCAAACATATTGAAGAACTGCTAGAGGTGCCTAGAAGTCAGCATTTAAAATACACTTGACTATAAGTTTATATGTTATTGCCTTCACTGTTGTTGTTATTTTCCTGTGGGTTAGTTCATTTCAAGGCAGCTTTCAACTGAAATGAAAGAACATTGCAGGTTACTAGTGAGGCAAATAAAAACTTCAGCATTGTGTTTCAACTCGGAGCTGTCTCAACATACATTTTAATTAGGCTCTCAACAGGATCCAGCTCTCCTGCCCTCTCTCGCATTAGCTTCCAAAGTGTACTGGCTGAAAAAATGCTTGGTTTTTATCCTGAGATGAATTGGGCATCATATCGCCTGATGCCAGGCTCTTGATTAGATACATATTTGTTTTAATTATCCACCTGCTTTCAATTAAGTACCAGGAAATCCACCCTATTAGCAACACAAGCTAATTACTCTGGTACATAGAATAAAGTCCTTCTTTTTCTCCGGGCACTTTTGTGGGGCATTGGCTAAACACGTTCCAAATATAGCCTCAGTTTTTAACAGTGCCACCTCTTAGGTTAACAGCAGTTACAAAACATCTGCTGTGCAAGCTATGGAATAAGGGGCTATTTAGAGGCAAAATTGTTGAGACGCGTATTATGATGGGGGTCAGTTGACAGAACTACTTCAAGGGCATTTCCATTTCTAAAGTACCATGGAGAGGGAATGTTCTTTGAAAACTGGGATTTATGGGCTTTCATTGCACATACTGCTTTGAAAACATACCCCCAATAATAGTTGCATCAGCTACTCAAGTCAGGTGAGTAGTGATGACTGATAGACTCCAGATGAGTTAGGGAGACAATCAGCATTTGAAAGAATCTGAATTCTGCACTTTAAATGGTAGTGAAAGGGAAATGGAATCAAAGAAATGTTATGGAACAGCTGAGCAAATGTTCTGTGGAGAGGAACCAAAGAAGACATGCATGTGGAAATAAGATCAGTAAAGAGTAAAATGATGTTGACAATAAGACTGTTGTAGGGTATAGCAAACAAGTGGCCTAAATATTGTAAAGACACCAGATCCCATCTGATATTGGAAGCTAAGCAGGCTCAGACCTGCTTAGAACTTCCTTACTGGGGCACTGTTATTGGTCATGCAACAAAACATAACAAAATCCAGAATCCACAAAAGAGCAATACCTTCATTGGCCAAGCAAAATGCATCATGCAAGCTTTTGAGGCTTCACTGGCTTCTTGATCTGAAAAAGTTGCTAGAAGGAATACAGGAGAAGAATAATGATGATGCCAGAATTACAGACCTATATTTTGTTTCAATGTTTATTTCAGCAGTTAGTTAAGATAATCTAGGACAATATTATAGCAGGCAGAGGCCACACCTCCTTTGGCCATGAGGGAATGGGGATAAACAGCAAAAAAGACAGGTAATAGATAAATAATAAATAAACATGCATGGTATACCAAGAATCAATGTGAAATAAGGCAGTTGAGAGTAGCGTACATTCTAAGCTAGATGTGCAAGTACTGTAAGGTTTCTTTTATCTGTACTCTATTTTGGAATTTGTTGGGACCTTCAGTGTGAGTCTATGGTTTGCTTCCCCACAAAAGTTACCATAGTCATGCTGGAGCATCTGCCTAATGCAGATCCCGTTCTAGGATTCTTGAGGTTCTGCAGCAGAAGTCTATAGATCCAGAAGTCATTTATTTTATTGGTATTCCAAATTATCTGTGGTTTCTGGTAACTGCATTTTGTCCAAGAACATGTCTCCAGTGGGTATGGAGGTCTTACTGTATATGAAATCATGGCTACCAGTCACATGCAAACCAAATTTTGAAATTATTTGCTATGCTTTCTAATTTTCTAGTTTACCTTCTGTATTTATATGTAAGTAGGACAAATCCATATCTTTGTATAAAACAATTTAGTAATCAGCAAAGCAGAACAGAAGGGGGGCACTGAGCTGTGGGAAGATTGTTTGCTTTTAAATACATAGTTCTAGCAGCCACCCCCTGTGTGTGTGTGTGTGTGTGTGTGTGTGTGTGTGTGTATATATATATATATATATATATATAGAGAGAGAGAGAGAGAGAGAGAGAGAGAATTTTGTGTTCATCATCCAGAAGAATTGTATGAGATTTTTGTTTCCGACATAACAGAATGATTTGGATTCTGTGGCATCTTTATCTCATTCATTTCATGCATTCATAGAATAATCGAAAGAATAGTGACGTGCAAGGAGAGGCATTTTTACCTGATAGCTGTTACATACTGGATTTTTAAAAAGCAGCAGCTCTCTGTCATAAGATCTAATTATCTAGAATTGCCTTTTCTGCCCCAAAGCAACCATTTGGATGACAGTGTTCTGTGCACTGTAAAGCAAAATGGGGAGTCAGTACTATATAAACTGGCTCACCGCTTTCTGCCACTTCTCCTGCTATCTGCCTCCCCATCTCATTTATTTTCCACACATTAATGGTAGCAGTCACCTTGAGCTGGGGATGCAGAGTAATTTTCACAGAAACCTTGATCAGAAACCATAAATCAGCCTGATGTGCTTTTATGGTCTAATAACATTCTGTCTGCTCCTACAAGCCCTTATGTAAAACTGCATTGCAGTGAAGCCCTTGTATTAGATTTTATTGCAGATATTCCAGCACAATGTATTTCCTTATCTTCAAGATGCACAATACACCCAGACCAAAGTTCTAAAATCATCATCTTATTAAGAGAGCAGTTTAAGTATATTAACAGTGGGAAATGTATGCAGAAAAACTGTAAGTTCTCTCAGCATTTCTTTTCATTTCTTCAGATGCTCAGTGACCACAGAGAAGAACAGAAGTTGGTGGGAGATAATACCTAGACCCCATCCACTAATCCACCAATGGACCTTTCTTTATCTTGCCAAAAAGCTAAAGTGTTCCACCTCAGACAAGAGAAGCCACTCTGGAATCACTAACACACCAGACAGTACTTGAAAAACTAGTTCTTTTATTGAAGCAATATAGTTCCAGTAAATGGATTAAAAAGGAAAAGGCAAAACGGTGATGATCAATCCAACAGAATCAATCAATTCAAAAATCAGATAGTAAAAACTGTTATTCAGATAACTTGAAGCATAGCAAGGCAAGGTAATCCATAGATCCAATACATTAACTTGAGACAAGGCAGGACAAGACAGTCCAAAAATCAAAGGAACAAGATACTAGGCAAAAACCATAATCATAGGCCAGGAACAAGATTTCTTCAATGCTGTCTATTCTAAACAAAGGCTGGAATCTAACATGGGTCTGTCTTTGCACCTTAAGTAGAAAACCAATTTGGTTTCACTTTAGCTTTCTGTCTGATTCTCTCACTTCGGCGTTGATCTACGATCATCTGTCTTTTCACACAGATATCCGCCTTGTGATCAAAACTCCCTTCAGAATCCCATGCCTCCTTTTCTTGCTCATTAACTTCCTCACTTGTTGTTTTATCTAAAGCAAGCTCTCCTCTATCCTTGACCTGAGTATTCTCAACTAGAGCTGGCCTGGGAATGAAGCTGTTCTCATCAATTGAATTTCAATCTTCAGGGCCCCTGGGAATCACAACTTCATTTTGCACATTTAATTCACTGTCAGTATCTCCATTGAAATCAGCCTCATGGGCTTGAGAGCCAGGCTGAAATACCACATAAAGAGAAAGGAAAGATATTAGGCACAAATGATAGTTAGAACACTTGTTAGCTAATACATCTCTGAGTAAATCAGGGCCAGCCCAACCATAGGCAGGGCAAAATAGCCAGAGGTGATATGTATGTACTGGGAGATAGCAACAATATGTTGGAAAAGACAGGATTGTATTTTATAATGTTTTCACTTGTTGTTATTTTGTCTATTGCAGTGTTTCTCAACCTGTGGTCCCCAGGTGTTTTGGCCTCAAACTCCCAGAGATTCCAGCCAGTCAACCAGCTGTTAGGATTTCTGAGAGTTGAAGGCCAAAACATCTGTGGATCCATTGACAAGGCAGGAAAACTATCGCTAAAGCGTATCTGGAAAATGGCCATTCCACCTCTGACAAAAGAGAATCTTCCCTCCAAAGGCAGCCTGCTCCACTATTGAACAATGTGTACCATTCTTCCTCATATTTTGTCAGGCTCCTCCTTCCTGTCATTCCAACTTATTGCTCCAGGTCTTATCTTTTGGAGTAGCAGAGGACAAACTGTCTCAAATTCCTATCCATCAGCCATATATGACAGACAAATCAGAAGAGCAATCTCTGGTTGGCTTGTTGCCCATTTTCCTCTTCTGTATGGGGAAGGTGAAGGAGAAGCAAAGTACAATGGTTCCTCCTTCCACACACTGTTACTTTCTTTCATCTATTCATCCAAGTTTTCTTTCATGCCTTCTGCTCACAAACACATACACAAATGCATACATATGCACTTAAAAAACACTTTAAAAAAAGTTTTTAAGTTTTTTATAATGACAACAAACAAAAAAAGAAGTAAATACAACATTTAAGATATTATCATGAAGAAAAGATAAAAAAAGGAAAAGAGAAAAAGGGAAAAAGAAAGGAAAAGGAAAAGGAAAAAGTTAAAAGCGATTGACATTTATTCATCTTTCTGGTCCCTCTGGTAGAGAGGGTATCTTTAATCTATCTAAAAGTTAAATCTAAAAAATCTAAAAAAGAAACAAGAATAAGAGGAAAAAAGAAAAAGTAGAGGATATAGAATAGAGAATAATAGCAGGAAAACAAAGGTAAAATATAAGGACTATGTTTCAGACTATGTGGAAGATGAAAGGCTGTCTCATTGGAATTCCAATCTCGCTCAATGTACATATCCTTATATTCATGTCATTTGTTCATTCTTCCTGTACATTTTCTACTTCCTGTTAGAAAATAAAGAACATAATCCAGTACCAATTTTCATATTAATTTTAAGTCAACATTGAATTCCAATATATAATAATCACGAATTTTAGTCCAATCACTTTCCTCCTGATTTTATTACCTTTTTTTTAGTTTCTCCGTTAGCTAATCCATTTGGATCACATTTAATACCTTAGCAATCCATTCATCTCTTGTGGGAGTAATTTGGGATTGCCAATATTTAGCAAACAGGATCCTGGCTGCAGTTATTGTCAGTATGAGTATTTTCCTGTCCATTTTTGAGAGTCCGGGATCCATTATCCCCAATAGAAACAAATCTGGTTTCCTCTCAATTTTATAATTTAATATTTTCTCAATTTCCTTCTGGATCCGTTTCCAAAATTTTGTAGCTTTACTACATGACCATCATAAATGAAAATATGTACCGTTTTTATCTTCACAATTCCAACAATTTGGGTTATAATTCTTATACATCTTAGCCAATTTCTCTGGTGGTAGATGCCATCTGTAAATCATTTTATCCAGTTTTCCTGAAATGAAAAAAACCCAACACATTTTGAACAAATATTACCTGATCCTTTGATGTAAGGCTATGTGCCATTCACCAGACCTTTGAAGGGGGCACCGTGTGCGCTCGGCGATGACTGCCCCTTCACAGGGTTAGGCGGCTGCCCTTGGTCCCGCTATGGCATCCGATGTTCCCGGGCGCCACTCTTTGAGAGCACTGAGAACGCACCCGGAGCCGCGGACGTCTTGGAGGTCCTTGTGAGGGTCTCAGGGGCCTACACCCAATTCAGGGGGTTTGGGCCAAATCTGACAAGATGGGGCCGGCCACCAGAGACGGCGTAATGGAGGATGGACTTCTGCCCCCTTCGCCTCCTCCCTTCGATCCTGCACAGAAGGCAGTTCCATCTGACTCCCCGGGCCCTGCGACGATGGACAGCCCCCGACCCAACTTCCCTGAGGACCCTGACCTCAACTGGGACAGGTCCTGGGACTTCCCAGCAGAGGGCCAGGGACTGGCCCTGGAGGACTTGGAGCACGAGATGGTCGGTGGACTGGCGGCGGCCGAGGATCGTGTGGAGGAACCGACTGGGGAAGCCGCTGTGGGACATGCTGTGGCTGGGAGACTGGAGGGGATGGTCGAGCCGCTGCTCGCCTACCTTCCTCCATCAGATGGACCTGACTCGAGCTTGGGTTGGCCACCAAAGATGGCGGCCGACCTTGAAGACGCCGGGCTGCCCAAGACATCTTCTTCCCGAGAGGAGGTGGGAGCCGGAAATAGCCCTCACCGAAAGTCCCTGCCCCTGGAGGACTGAAGAACCAGAAGTGGCTCATCTCAGAGGCTGCGCAGCCATAGGAGAGGGCGGAGGCGGCATCGTGGAACGAGGAGGTGCCAGCACGCACTAGTTAACCCCTCTGCGGGCCGCCGGGGCAAGCCAGCGCCCCGTCCCAGTAATGGAGCCCCGGTCACCGGCAGGCCTCCAGCCATCCTCTCTGAAGGAAAAAGACCCAGATCTGTCAGGTCCAGGACTTGGAGGACTTCTCAGTCCAGGACCGTTTGGAACTCGAGCTTTCGGCTGGAGCCTCCCCGGACCCGCCTTAGGCTAGAGAGGGAAGTAACATCAACCAGCAGGAGTCTTTTTTGGGGGCCTTTGCGTGGTGGGAGAGCTACTCCACCTTCCACAGGCAAGCAGCTTCGAGGTATTCATCTGTAAACTCCTAGACTGCCTCCTTTTGACTTTATAACGATCCCGCTTGGTCTGATCTAGCAAGTGGTGTGACTTGCCCCTATACCCCCTCCCTTTTCCCCTTCCCTGTTGTATTGCTTTATTATGTTGTTGTATGTTTGCATTATGCTTTCTGTAAGTCGCCCCGAGCCATCTGGGAGTGGCGACTCACAAATTTGAATAATAAATAAATAAATAAAACAAATTAATATAAAAGAAGCTGAATGCTATTGTTCCAACACAGCTGTGAAAACCAAATTTTGGAAGATGCACTGCATATATGTTGCTAAATGCTTCTATATCCTTTCCACTAAATGTGCCATTTTACACCTCTAGTCCCTCATCATGTATTCTTGCACTGAGTTTATGATATTTTGACAACAGCAATGATAATTTAATTTTCCCATTTCTGGAGGTCATTTTTAGTAGTGTTCACTAATCTCTCTTTTAAAAGGAATAAGTAGTACAGAGCTGCAATCAGTGCCACCAAATGCAGGCGACACACAGTGTCTTTTTATGTTTGAGCGTATTCAAGAGCTTCCAGCATTTCTCCCAGGAAAATTCACATTCAGAAACAGATTCTCCAATTGAAGGCCTGGAAGTGCCAAGAAAAGGCATACCAGAGAAGCTATCCTTCTCTTTCCATAATATCCCCTGCTGTCTAATCCTCCAGATGACATTTGTTGTCTGCTTGAGAAAGCTGTTTTCAAACTTTCTGCTCAGTAGACAGTATACACAGAATGGTGAGGAAAGAGCAATGAAGGGAAATGAAGTAAAGAATGCATTCCTTTCAGATTTGCTGATTCACACCAATGAATGCTACAGCTATAGCAATAAAGACAACAATATCAGCTCAATACAATCAGTTAGCTGCAATGCTTTTACCTATAGACCACATTTTGGAGTTGCAAGTTTGGGTGGCACTACTTTTTTTAAAAAAGAAAAAAGATAAAGCACTGCTGTATAGTGGAAGTAAAGTACAGGCAGTCCTGGGTTAAGAAAAAGATAGTTCCTGTAGATTTGTTCTTAAGTTTAATTTGTATTAAATTGAACAGGTGCATTTTAAATCCAGCCAATTTTTTTAAAAAAAGTTTTGAATAGCATAGGGAAGGGATAGCAGCCCTGTAAGATTTCTTTTGCTGTCTCTAGGCCTGTTTCTGAAGATTACACCTCACTTTCTGTCCCTGTGACAATGGAATTTTGAAAAATTGGGCTTGTCGTGAAGCAAGCATTAGTGAGAAACTGGGTTGTTGTACGTGTTTTGGGCTGTACGGCCAAGTTCCAGAAGCATTCTCTCCGGACATTTTGTCTGAATCTAGGGCAGGCAACCTCAGAGGTTGTGAGATCTATTGGAAACTAGGAAAATGGGGTTTCTATATTTGTAGAATGTCCAGGGTGGGAGAAAGAACTCTTGTCTGTTGGAGGTAGGTGTGAATGTTTCAATTGTCCACCCTGATTAGCATGTAATTGCCTACTAGTTTCTAGGTCTGGCTTCTAACTGCCTGGAGGAATCCTTTGTTGAGAACTGAACTGAACTGAACTGAACTTTATTATTTATGAGTTGCCCTCCACAAGTGTGCTCTGGGCAACTTACACAGCTAGCAATGCAGTACTAGAGTATTAAAACATTAAAATATTAAAATATTAAAATATTAAAATGGCTAAAAATATCGGACTCGGAAGGTTCCGGGTCGCTGGTTGTCGTATTATGCATAGGCTTTCCTAAATAGCCATGTCTTAAGTGCCACCAAGAATTGGGGCAGGTCAGGACTGGCTCTTTGGTCTGGCGGTAGAGAGTTCCACAGGACGGGGGCCGCAACAGAGAAAGATCTCTGTCTCGTGGACTCTAGATGAGCCTCTCTCGGACCCGGGATACAAAGGAGGTTCTCGTTTGCTGGCCGTGGTGCTCTTGGGTGGGTGGGTAGGGTCAAGCAGTCTCTTAAGTATGAGGGACCCTGGCCCCTCAGGGCCTTGAATGTCAGGGTCAGAGTCTTATAAAGGACTCTGTGTTCGACCGGCAGCCAGTGCAGACGCTGCAAGGATGGTGTGATGTGACATCTCATTGGTGTTTTTGTGAGGAGCCTGGCGGCAGCATTCTACACAGTCTAGATCTTATGGGTTAATGACCGAGGAAGGCCCACATATAAGGCATTGCAGTAATCCAGCCTTGATATAACCGTGGCGTGGATTACTGTAGCTAACGCCTCCGTTGGTAGGTAGAGCGCCAGTTGCCTCACTTGACGTAGGTGGAAGAAGGCCCTTTTGCTCGTAGAGGCAATCTGATTAGCTGTCCCTGATTGTTTCTTATCTAGAGTTCCCCTGTTTTGGAGTGTTGTTCTTTATTTACTGTTATGATTTTAGAGGTTTTTAAAAAATACTGGTAGACAGATTTTGTTCATTTTCATGGTTTCTTCCTTTCTGTTGAAATTGTCCACGTGCTTGTGGATTTCAATGGCTTCTCTGTGTAGTCTGACATGGTTGTTGTTAGAGTGGTCCAGCATTTTTGTGTTCTCAAATAATATGCTGTGTCCAGGTTGGTTCATCAGGTGCTCTGCTATGGCTAACTTCTCTGTTTCATGTTCCTTTATTCATGTTTGGGCAATGCTGTGTTTTGTGGTCCCTGTGTAGACTTGTGCACAGCGGCATGATATACGGTAGACTCGTGCAGAGGTGAGAGGATCTCTCTTGCCCTTTGCTGAATGTAGCATTTGTTGGATTTTCTTATTGGGACGGTAGATACTTTGTAAGTTGTGTTTCCTCATCAGCTTTCCTATGCGGTTAGTGGTTCCCTTGATGTATGTCAAGAACACTTTTCCTTTGGGTGGATCTTTGTCTTTACTCTCGTGGCTTGTTCTCAGTCTTGCAGCTCTTCTGATGTCTGTGGTGGGGTATCCATTGGCCTATAAAGTCCAGTTTAGATGGTTCAGTTAGTCTTGGAGGTGGAGGATGCAGGCGAAATGTCAGGAGAGAATGCTTCTGAAACATGGCCAAACAGCCCAAAAAATTTACAACAACCCAGTGATTCTGGCCATGAAAGCCTTCAACAATACATTGGTGAGAAAGCTTCAGTGGATAACTCTTTCAGGAATAAATTTCCCTTATAGGAATATATTTCCTCTCTTTGGTGTTGTCTCATCCCCATTTGTAACTAGGAGTCATGTGTAAGTGGTATGTCTGTAACTCAGGGACTGCCTATATGCACTTTCAAGTCATCTGTTGACTTCTGGTAGCCAATGGCCATATGTTTATGATAAGTTTTTTTTAGGCAAGCAATACTCAGATGTCTTTCACCATTGCTTCCCCTTAATATAACCTACTGCACCTAGTACTTCCTGAAGTCTTTCATTCAAGTACTAAGGCCTAACCCCGCTTAGCTTCTAAAATCAGACATGATCTGGTGCCTACACTATACTTAGACAACATATTATATTGGAAGAAATGAATAAATCTGAGTAAAGCAGACTATGGATGCCAATTATGACTGTATTGTATCACAAATTTATTTACTGTGGAAGCACAAATGGATGAAGGATATCACTTTTGGTTGGTTACTAGACATACTTCCATGATACTCCATACTTGACTCTTCAGATAATGAATTGAATGCACAGATAGAATCATCCAGCAGACTAACTGGTTTTACTGGAAATTGAGATAACAATGGCTGCTTTAAGTCTCATTGATATAATTGGGTCTGCTTTAAAGACCTGGTGATCTGAATTGTTACTGGTGGAGTGTGAAGTGGTTGGAAGTCTAGAGGTTGTTAGCTACTTCTTTCCATAGTAGACTATAACAGTCACATTGTGCTGGGATACAGTGCTCACCCCTGGCCATTGATGGGCTATAGAGGTGGCCCTCACAACCATCCAGTTTCAGTTATAAAGCAGTTACAAAAATACAGTATGTCATAGCAAATTATACACACACACACACACACACACACACACTGGATTTCATATCACAAAATCACAAGTTGAACACTTCCCAAGCGTTTAGGACTGTGATTTATTTTCGAATGATGTGCACAGATCCAAGTAAGGTGGCCTTTTGCAATTGACAGATTGTGATTTTGTCAATGTTTATTGTTTCTAAATCCCGGTTGAGATCTTTTGGCATGGCACCCAGTGTGCCGATGACCACTGGAACCACCCGTACTGGTTTATGCCAGAGTCTTTGCAGTTCGATTTTGAGGTCCTGATAATGTCTGAGTTTTTCCAGTTGTTTTTCGTCAATTCGACTGTCACCTGGTATGGTGAAATCAATAATCCAAACTTTTTTCTTTTCCACAATTGTGATGTCTGGTATATTGTGCTCCAGAACTTTGTCAGTTATCATCATCATCATCATCATTATTATTATTATTATTATTATAAAATTATGTCAGAATATGCCACCCAATTATCCAAGTATTATCCAATTATGTCTGGCAGCAATCCCTAGATTCAATCCATTGGTCTGACAATTTCCTTTATGCATGCTGATTGGCAGAAAGTCACACTGAGCAGTTATTCTGTAAAATAAGAAAATATACTAGTTTTAATTTTTGTATGTGTGTTCTTGCATAACTGGATGGCCCTTGTGGTCTCTTCCAACTCTATGATTCTATTATTCTGTAATATAAATCATAGAGGAGGAATTTGGTGATCAGGAGAAATTTGGACATTCCATGTATAGAAAGTTGGGCTCATGCCCCTCTTCAAAAATATAGGGCTTCATTAAATATAAATAATGCATATAATGTTTTGTGGTAGGACTTTGTTACTTGGATATGTATGATTCAATGAATATATTTAGAGACAACATATATGAAAAATGAACCAACCCGGGTTGAACAATATGCTATTCTGCAGATGTTACTGCAATTTCTATCGTTCTTCACCACTGGATATCTGATTAGGATAATGAGAGTTACAACCCAAGAACATCCTGAAGGCAAAAAACTACTTAACCTTATGCTCAGCAGAGCCTTCAAAAAAGCCAAACTCAACAAGTCTGTGTACCAATTGAGCAAAGCCAACTGAATGGTTTGTTAGTATTCCTCTTTTTGCATAACTGGATTTGCCACAGATGTTACAAATTGAATCATGTGCCACCAAGAAATCAAAATGTTCCAACCACTTTCAGCATTCAGTCCAGGAGTCACCAGCTGGCTAACTCCTAGGTTACAGCAGCTGTTACGTGCTGGTCCACAAAATGAATTATAAACTTGTAGCCCATTCAAGAAGAGCAGTCTCTCAGCAACCCAGAGAAGAAAATCAGCTGCTGCTCTGGACAAAACCACAAGCCTATGCAGATTTTGTCCAGAGAAGCAGGGAATTCAGTAGCAGGACAAAGCTCTTGAGAGCAGTCATCTAATTTTCTACCCCAGCAAAACCAATCACCCTCAGTTGCAGTTCTTCTTTACTCTTAAGTCCTTAGATAAGAACGAGCAGAAGAGCAATAACTAACTTTTGTCATTTCTCTAGGGGTATGTCTACACTGTAGAATTAATGCAGTTTGACACCACTTTAATTGCCATGGCTATGGAATTATGGGAGTTATAGTTTTATTGACCATATAGTGCTTGTGCCTCACCAAACTTCCCAGGAATTCATAGCACTGAGTCATAGTGCTATTAAATCCTGGGTGTCAAGCTGCATTAATATTACAGTGTAGATGCATTGTGGCATATGGAAATATCTATAATTATGTCAAGTTTTTAGAGATGTAAAATCTTATCATTCTTTCATAATAGAACAACAATGTGTATATTCATTCCACTAGATAACATTAGAAGAGATTTCCATGGTCCTTTAAAAGGTAAGGATAGAAAGGACAACATATATATTAGAGATGTGCATTATGCCCAAAATCATTTGTATTCATGAAGCTTGTGCATCCCTCATTTTAATTCTAAAGTGTTTTGAAATTTTTGTAAGGGGTCTTTATTATATCTGACACAAAGTGCCAAAATTTTTGTTAGTGTTTCATTTAGTTATTTGCACATTTGCGGCAATGGGGACAATTCCAAGGCTCCTCCCTCCCTCATTTTAGGGCTATTGGGATGAAATTTGCTATAATTGTAGCACATATTTACCACTGTAAGCCCCCTCCCCCAAAGCTACATACCATTTGGTCTTTGGAAATTTTTGAAGTTTTTACAAACAACATTTTTTTAAAAAAAAACAACTACAAGAGCTATTATCTTTGATTTCTCTACAATGACACAACATAACAAGAGCATCAGTCCCCCCAGTTTTTATAAAGATTAGCTCATCTACTGATTTTAAGAGAATTTTTAAAGTTTTTCCCATTTCTTTTTTTTTAAAAAAAACTATAAGAGCTATCCCCTGGATTTCTCCACAATGATACAACATAAAGAGTGCATCATTCCTGCCAAGTTTCCAAAAGATCTACTCATCCACCAATTTTTATGATATTTTTAAAATTTGTACAAATAAAAACCAAGTAATATACTGTAGTATATCTGCTCTAGCTTTTGCATTTTCTACATGCTTGTCAACATATGATGCCATCATCCACAAACAGCATGGTTTGTAGAAGTAAAACAGCAGTAGGATTAACAGAAAACCAACATTAAAACGTAAGCGAGAAGGACAACTACAGGCAGCAGCGGTGTGGAAAAGCAAGAACGTCCAAGGACGAAGTTTCAAACATTTGTCAAAGTGGCCTGCATATTGGGAGCAGGCACCCTCCTTTCCTTGTTTGGTCAATAAAGGTGTATGAAATGATTGAAATACAGTGAGGTTAAACAGTGTCTAACTCAAGGAGATGGTGCCTCAGGGTGCAGGAACCCACCTTTCCTTGTTTACCTACCCCTTTTCGCTGTACCGCTTTATGTGCATACTGCATATTATGACCAGGCTATAGAGGTGTGTGAAATGGCTGAAATATTGTGAAGTTAAAGAGTGTCTAACTTAATTGGGTTATGCCTCTTCAGACGCCTCTGCAACTCAGGCATAGAGAGCTGTCTCAAGTCTTTTCCTGCATGCAAAAGGGAGAAGGGTGACTTCAGACAGCAATGGTGTGGCAAAGAAAGAACTTCAAAGGATGAAGTTTCCAATATTTGTCGGAACGGCCTGCATATTGAGCATGTGCACTGAATATTGGATGTCCTTTATCAATTCTCCTTTCCTTATTTTGACCACTCCTTTTTGTGGTTTGTGCGTAAAAGAGAAGGACGACTTCAGGAAGCAGTGGTGCTACCTCCCTCCTGTACCGCTTTAGGTGCATTCCCCCCAATGCCAAAGTTTGACCCAGGAGGAGCCACTCTCCCTTGAAAAAGAAGGAGGAGAAGGAGAAGAAGGAGAAGAAAGAGATGAAGAGAAAGGCCCCAAACCCTGGAGGCCCCTCTTCAAAATGGCCCCAAGATTCCCCAACTTTAATAGGTTTTCCAAAACCTTCCCTTGTTTGGTCAACTTTCTCCTTTTCTCAAACCAAACTAATAAGATAGAAATGATTCAAAACACCTAGAGCAAGGGTGCTCACACTTTTCCAGCATGAGAGCTACTTATAAAACAACCAAGTCCCAAAGATCTACCTACCCACTAATCAGAGAGCCATAAAAGCAAAATATTAGGAAATTTATTACAGTGAGAGCCATATAATACATTTTAAGACTGAATTCAACTAAATGTGAGTATAATAAGCCCCTCAGCATTCCTTACAAATGGCATGGGAGCCATACACACTGTGCCTGCGATCTGCCTGGGATCTACCAGGACACCCTTCGAGATCTACCAGTAGATTACGATCTACCTAATGAGCACCCCTGACCTAGAGGATGGCTTTGTTTGATTTTTCTTTGACTATGATGACAGTGTTCACCAATTCTCTATGAACCTGTAGTAATGGAAAAAATATTCCAGTAGGGCATGCAAGTAGACTGTGACACGAAGAGAACCCTATCTCAGATCATCTCTTTTTCTTTTTTCCTCTTCTGTCAGCATTTATTGGTAAAAGTTCTTTACCCTCATTGAGCAGGTCAAAGTCTAATTAGTCCACCTGAAAAAAATGCATAAATTTCAGAAAGGTCAAGAGGAGCTCATTTGGCAGTCATGTGGAAGGACAGAAACTATGAAGTTAAAGAATATTGTTTTAGTGATAACAAAAATGCTGCCTTTCAAGATTGGCACACTTTTTTGCTAATTATGCAAAAAAAATATTGCTGCCCTTGATACTTTTTTACATGTGTAAAAGCAGATACTACTCTCTTCATGAAAAAGTAATCACTCTATTTCTTCTTTGAGTCTTAAAAACAAGGCTAAATTAATTTCCCTTTCCCCTTTTTTTCCTGACCTGTGTTCCTTTTGCTGTTTTATATAGCTGTAATTGTAGGATTTTGAAAGCCTTTGAAATTTTTCGAAATGTGTACTTCACAGGATTTTCTGTAATTGATTGGGAGACTTTGTTTTTACTTTAAAGAAGCAAAAGGGTCAGATTTCATTTGTGTGGGGTAACAAGTGAATTGTGACTCTCGCCTTCTTTTAATCCAGGGCAACCTTTCCCTCATTTGCAGTTGTTTTTCAAATTGCCTTTCAGGGCTCCCCGAAGGGTGTTCAACATTTATGATTTCTTAATGAGGCGATTAGTATAGAAAGACAAGTTTGCCCATGGTGATGGTCCTCCTGTGTGAACTCACACTGCAGGCAAACCTTCGTTGTGTCACACTTGGTTCAAAAAGGCCAACAGTAAGACCGAAAGACCTTGAACAAAATGCCTGCAATAAATTACGTCCAAGACGCCTGAAATGCGCCAGCGTTCCCCAGATAAGCTGATGTGGAAATTCATCCTTAAGTCACTCATATTCTCAGTAATGGAAAATTGGAAAGTGAGTTGTGTACTAGCACAATGTTTAACAACAGCAATAGCAGTAGCAAAATATTCTTCTTGAGTTTACAGGATTATTGTAGAATGAATGCAAAGCAGGAGAAATGTTATAGTTCCTGGTCTAATAATCTGGTCCAGCAAGCCAGGAGCCAATGGCAGCCACATCCAAAACTCCTTTGTACTCGCACCCTGTCTTGTTTCTTCCCTGTGCACATGGGCATCAGTGCTATAATCCCAGTTTGTCAAAGCTAGAGTCACCTGCTTAATCTAAAATGGAAATACCAATACAAGTGACATTGCTGCCAATAGTCTTTATATATCTTCATGGCTTGATAACTGTTGTAATTTGAATAAGCATGGTTCCAAGCTTCTGTAACTCTAGGCAAGAGACTTTGGTAGGCTCTTACTGAAAAGCTAATCCAAGAAAGCTTTTGCGTATTTGTTGGCACCCAATGCCTTGGCTAAAAGTACTCATTTTGTTCTGGAAGGCTGTGTACACAAGAGGCTTGAAGGGAGTCAGGAACAGAAACTTCCCAATTGTAATGCATGAGCTACAAGCATGTAATGTACTTAAAGTTCATGAGCCTCACATCCTCTTACTTAGAGTAAATTATTAGGTAATGCCTCATGAGAGTATGCAAACAATAGGAACTTGGAGTAAATGCAAACACCTTCCAAATGACCAGGTCACTACTATAACAAAAGTTAACTGATTTAGTTTGGGATTTATCTGATCCCAAGTCACATTATGACTGACTAGCAGCTACCGAATGCTTTAATCACAAAGATTTTTTTCTATCCCTTTCAAGGTCTTTGTCATCAGTAGTCAAACTATATACTATATGAAGAAGCACTAACTCTCAAAATGGTATCATTTTCAGCTTTCTGGGATAGTCACCAGTTCTTGAGTGATGATGGAGGAAATAAAATCACTTTGTAGCCACCAATAACTGTTGCTGGGACTGTATCTCATAAAAGGTATTGCATTAGAAGAATCTTTATATAGGGTTGGCAGGATGACAAACCCAGATTGTTCTGACAGA
Source organism: Anolis apletophallus (assembly GCA_030556195.1). Lineage (NCBI taxonomy): Eukaryota > Metazoa > Chordata > Lepidosauria > Squamata > Anolidae > Anolis > Anolis apletophallus. The sequence goes on along the minus strand of JARBWK010000002.1, from coordinate 35,837,627 downwards.
TCTCCTATTCAAATAAAAGGTGTTGGTGGGAAGGATAGTCAATAATGTTTCCATAGTAGGTGACTAAAGATAATTTGAGAAGAATGACGTCCTTTAGCCCTGGTGAACTGTGGACATTCTAGTCCACAGTTCTAATAGATGTTCATCGGACAATTCATCTTTAAATAGAGCAGAAGCTACTGGACCTCTAGTATTGCCGCAAGTATGAACAAAGTCCCTTCTAGTGTAAATCTCTTGGGAAAAACTAGCAGGATGTTCAGAAAGAAGAAAATTCTTTATAACAGTTTAGAAGACATAACAAGATCCCAAAAGGCTACTTTGACTGGTGCATACTGAACTATTGTACTGGGGAAATCATAACTGTATTTTTATTATGTTGAACAGGTTCTCAGAGGGACAGTTCAGATGTTCCATTCTGACATTTGCTTTTTTCACTTTGGATGAGGCAGATCACATATCATTTCTATTGTTAGTACTGAGATGTTAGACAAATATAGGGAAGGACAATTCCAAATAATGTAGCAGTGCAGTGACCAATGGGAGTCTCATGCTTCCTAAATCTAGCATGCCTATTGTATTCCTATCTGGGAGCTGGCCAAAATTCACACGTCTTGTACAACTGTGTGAGGATTAACATCAGCTGTCACTCCAGTGCGACAGTGGTATGCACAGAATAATGTGCTATGTAACTGTGTTCAAAAGGACTACTGCACAAGATTTCTATTCAGTCTGCAATACCAAAAGTATTTGTTAGGCTTGTTTAGGTTCGGTTCGGAAAAACCTAAAATTTGGAAAAACCTACTGAATTTGGACTTTTGAACCAATTTTGAACCATGCAGGAAAAGTGGGAGGGGCAAATCTGAATTTGAACCACTTACCCATTGTTCAGAATTATTCTGTAGTGTTCGGATGTCTCCCACAATTATTTTGATTTTCAGAACCATTAAGCAACTTTGGTAAAGCCTAAACAAACAATTTTAAAATCTTGCGGTTTCTCTTCCCTGACGAGTGGCGATGCAAAGAGGGATGAGGTGGGTGTAGCTAAGCACAGCTATTCTTGAAGGCCACATCCCCAGTGGTAGAGATTGTAAAAGGTCCTGTAGTTTAACAGCAGGACCTTTTGCAATCTCTACCACTGGGGACGTGGCCTTCAAGAATAGTTGTGCGTAGCCATGCCCACCTCATCCCTCTTTGCATCGCCACTCACCAGGGAAGGGAAAATGTGAGATTTTAAAACTGTTGTTTAGGCTTTACCAAAGTTGCCTGCTTAATGGTTCTGAAAATCAAAATAATCATGGGGGACATCCAAACATTACAGAATAATTCCACACTGCCTTGCTGCTCATTAGCCGAATGGTCGACCAGCAGTCTTTGTCTAAATATAAAATAAACTGATTCTACAAGGTGTCTAAAGAGAAGGCGGCAAAGCCTTTCCCTGCAATAAACCATTTGCCTGCAATAAAGATAGCACGTGTCCTCCACAAAAGGGGAGCCTCCATGACTCTCCACAACTTCCTATTCAGCAAAACGTGTGACTTGGCTTTAGCTGTTTGCCATTATTTGGCACAATTTTTTTCTTTTTGCCATTTTCCCCTGGCAGGGATTGAACCCACGGAACGTCTGCTTATGAGGCCGGCGCTCCCTCTCTGAGCCACGCTAGCTCTGTAGTAAAACCAAGTCAGAACTTATACTACAAAAACTATCCCTTTGAATTTCTGTTTAATTAGACAACATAACCAAAGTTTCAGAAAGATTTGTTCATCTACTGATTTTTTAGAAATTTTAAAAAATAAAATTATTTTTAAAGAATAACAAGAGGTATCCCCATTAAATTGTGACAGAGTGAGATAACATGAGCAGGTCAGAAAATCTGTGAAGTTTCAGAACAATCTATCAATTGATTTTTACAAATATTTTCAATTTAAGTGCATGTGATTAACCTACAATGGACCTTTAACACAGTCAACCTTGTTCTTCAGTCATGAGCTGAATTCTGGGAAATGTGGTTTAGGGTGGGACTGTTTGAATAGGCTGCAGTTTAAAGAGAACTGAGAGGAAGGGGTGGCCTGTAAAGTATGAATATGAAATTGGAAAATATAAGGTTGGGGTGAGACACACATACACTGGGGGGCTGACATTGAGGAGGAAGGAGATGCTAGGCCTCCTTCCTTTCCTCCCTCCTCCTGTCAACCATCATTTTCTCTCACAGTCTGATCCATTTTCACTCATTGCTTTGGTCATGCCCATTTATACCTCAGAGGGGAGCCTCAGTCTCAGCTGAGGAAGAGGAGGAGGCAGTGAAGTTTTCCGCTCACCTCAGGAAGCAGGAGCTACTGCTAACAGTGCCAGCCTAGTTCTGAATCACAAATCTTTTACTAATCTCTTCAAAAGTTTCAGAGACTTGTGTTTCAATTTATAAATGCTTTGAAGAAGGACTCCTTTCCTATTAGTAATTAGGAGGTTCATATTTTTGAATCGTCCAAATCTCTGAATTTGCACACCCCTAATGGAAACTAGAATGATGATGGTGGAAGATTTTAAGCAAGTTTTTTGTTTTTTATTTTTTGCTGCCAGCATTGCGCCTACCAAGAATCACTCAGCAAAGCTGTTTCAAGTAGTCAGAGAACTGTTCCAAACTGGTCCTCAAAGAGAAAATACTGACCATTCACCAGCCCACTGTGAAGAATTTGTGTGGCACTTTACAGATAAGGTTCAGATCCTCTGTGATTTGGATGTGGTTGTTGATACAGTTCCAGGGGATATAACCATGGCTCCTGCTTGTCCAGTGTTGATTGATACTTTTCAGTCCTTGGAGAGGTGAGAGCTACCACATGTGTTCTAGATCCATACCCTTTCTGACTGATCAAACAGGCCAGAGGGGACTGGTGGAATAGATGTAAACTGTGTTCTATGCCTCTTTGGAACAAGGCAGAATTCTAACTTGCCTAACAGGCAGTTGTGAGACCCATATAAAAAAGCCATCTGTGAACCTCTCCATAATGGACAACTATGGGCCAGTGTCTAACCTTCCCTTTTTGAGAATGGTATTGGAATGCATGGTGGCCTTCCAGCTGCAAGGGTTTCTGGATTAAACAGATTGTCTAAAACCATTTCAATCTAGTTTCAGAACTGGTAATAGAGCGGATACTACTTGGGTCACTTTGGTGGATGACCTATGTAGAGAACTGGACAGGGGAGTGTGTCCCTGCCGGTTCTCCAATAATTCTTGGTGACTTTCAATGCACTCGATGTCAAACCATCTTGAAGACAGATTTTAGTGCCTGTGAAGATGTGCCCTGTGTAAATCTGTTCTCCTTGCCTGTTTCTACTATTCTTTTCACCCACTTCTTTTTTCCAGTGGATCACAATGTGGAGGGGTTTGGTAAGGCTAGACCTAAAAGATACAGCCATTGAATTCAAAGCTTTCTATGATTTTATTTTATAAAACATCTACTCAAAACTATAGCCCACTTGATAAAATGGGGAAAACGTATGATTTAATTCTGGTCGTTTGTAGACCTGCTTCCTAATAGAGTGGTGATGACAAGAGGATGCAGTTATTCAGTTGTGCAGAAAAATGTTCTGCATAAACTCAGAGGCACTCAGTTCATTAGTGCCTAGCACTCTGTGAGTAACAATAAGCATACTATAATATTTATGCCCTTCCCACAGCTCCTTTTTAAAGAGCCCTGCTAAAGTACTGTAATGGGAACATATTCAGTGATGATTAGGAATGTTCCCAAAGCCAAATGGAAGCTGCCAGTTCTGAGGCAGAGTGCCTATGAGGGAAATTGAATAAGAGAAAGTTATATTTATGTCTGAATTTGTGTTACACAAGACAATTCTGGAGTTTGTTGCAAATCTAATACATGAACAGAGCTGATCGTACAAGATGTCTTTTATGTTCTTAAGATCAATGTGTTTTAAATAGCATCTGAATTGTGCTGTTTACTTCAGATGAAGAAAAATAGTATTTTTGCAATCCTCCCTGTCTGTGATAATGCTTATGACTCATTCAATAAATCTTTATTTTTCATGTTCTTATCCATGCCCTACTGACCTCAGGATTATAATGGTCTATTTGTGAAGCTGCCTTTGAAGATGGCTTGTTAACTGCAATTAGTCCAAAATGCAACTGTGAAGCTGCTAATGGGACTAGGTTTTATTGATCACATTATCCCTGTACTTCATCAACTGTATTTGCTCTGGAATCATTTCCAGGTTCAATTCAAAGTGCCGGTTTTGATCTTTAAATGTTCTTCAATGCCTTGTGCCTGCTACGCCCTCTAAGAGCTATCTAAAAATTTCAGATTTAAAACAACATGGGTGCAACTGGAAATGGTTTTTTATGGTAATTATATGTCAGTATTACACCATCACCTTCTTATTCATTTTTTGGTAAAGCACTTCATCAATTGAACCACAGAATCTTAAGGGCGGCCTCTTTCCATACACACTTGTTTGTGTCTGTTCATGTCAGTTCTCTTCTCAAAGTGCTCCTGTATACACAGATGCATTGGATTTGTACCCATGAAAAGGCCTTTGAGGTGATAATCCCAAAGCTCCTTTGTGTCTTCCACCCATCGCCAAGATTGTTGATTTCCTTCTCGCAACTGGCCCTTTCTATTTTTATTTACTTTTTATTTACTGGTTTATTACTTGTTTTATTTCTTATATTGAAATTCTCTTTCTACACGGTGCTTAGTTCACTGAAGTTACACTTACATTGTGGAATTAAAGTAGTTTTTAACTACCATGGCACAATGCCGTGGAATCCTGAGAGTTGTAGTTTGGTGAAGGCCCCGCACTATTTGGCAGATAAGACTTGTTGTTGTTTATTTGTTCAGTCACATCTGACTCTTTGTGACCTCATGGACCAGCCCACACCAGAGCTCCCTGTCACCACCCCCAGCTCCTTCAGAGTCAAGCCAGTCACTTCAAGGATGCCATCCATCCATCTTGCCCTTGGTTGGCCCCTCTTCCTTTTTCCTTCCATTTTCCCCAGCATCATTGTCTTCTCTAAGCTCTCCTGTCTTCTCATTATGTGGCTAAAGTACTTCATCTTTGCCTCAAATACCCTTCCCTCCAATGAGCAGTCAGGCTTTATTTCTTGAAGTATGGACTGGTCGGATCATCTCATGGTGAAACTACAACTCACACGACCTAATAGAGATTTGAACCTTGTTTTCCCACAGACTTAGTTCAACACTGGATTTTACTGCATAACCAACCCATACTGTTTTGTGAATGCTTGCTGTCTGTTGCACATTCATGTGGATGTTTTGTTTAGATTTATGTTATTATAGAATTTTGTCTGACTACGTGTAGCTTAATTTATTGATATTAGATTTCATTTACTGATTTTAGGTTTTTAATTTGATGTTAGATATTAATGCTACTTTTATATATGGGGGTTTTCTGGGATTTTATGTTAGTATCATGTGTTTTATGTATTTATTTATTTATTATTTATTTATTTATTAAGGTATTGAGCTGTTTACAAGGAAGCATAGACACAATGAATATGATGAAACAAGTTAGGCAGTTAAAACACATTAAACATTAAAACAGTTAAAACAGTTAAAACATGATGAGGCAATGGCCCTCAACGAAGGCTAGAGGGGCATGATGAACATCTGGGAACCATAGGCGATCTGGCGCACAATGGGATTGAGCTACAAATAGGCATTGAATGTTTGCTATTGTTATGTTGGAATCCACCCTGTTGGAATCCACCCTTGGGGAGATAGGGTGGAATACAAATAAAGTTTATTATTATTGTTATTTTAAAAAAATTATCTCAAATGGACACATCTGTTTTGAAGAATCAATTAATGTGTTCCTTCTGCCTCAGTGCATGCAACAAATTGCTGCAGGGAAAAGGGTGTACTGGTAGCATCCTACCAGCAGTCTGCAGAATGCTTGGAATGGAATCCTGATGATGCATGGTGTTGTAATTTTCCCATGGTCAAGTAGTGGTGAGGAGTGAAGGCCTTATTTAATTCATGACAACAATAGCTAGACCAATTTTGCTGCTGTTCCCATTGCCTATGCCAGCATAGTGCATCAACAACATTCTAGTCTAGGTGCATATAGGCGTATACCTATCGTTATGTCATTTCAGCCTTGGGCAATCCGATCTTCTGTGAAGTCACTTGGTGTTTGTTTTTAATTCCACAAACTGATTTTATATTGCTCTTTTATACCATAGTATTTTAATATTCTTGTGTTAATTTGTTTTATTGTAATTTTCACACATGGTAAGTTGCCCTGGAAATCCGTTGAAGGGTAGGGTATAAATCAAATAAATAGAAATCTGCCCAGGTTCTCTTCCAGCTATATTTGCTACAGGCAAGTATGCACCCTCCAAATCTCTCCTCTCCCCCAGCCACTTCTGTATTCTCAGCATTGTAATTTCTTCTGCCTTTGGTGAGATTTCCCCTATTTTAGATGTCTCCTTGTAGATGTATAGGGTAATAAGATCAAGTCTCGTTTTTGTAACAGATGGTCTTTGTAGGAATTGCTCATTCCCCATTCTCATCTGCCTAGTACCTAACATCAGAGTTAAAACAAATATTTGTGTTTTCTGATGCTGCGCAGCATGTTTGCCTTGATCTCCTGCATCCCTCAATAGCATCTGGGGCCTTTTTTGCCAAAAATAATACTGTGAACCTTTTAAGGCAACCATGGGTGACTGCATACATTTGAAGGGAGAAAAGAGCTCAGTGGGTGCTTTTTGCTACCACTTCTTGTCACCTTGAGCAGACTGAAAATACAGCCTTTCACTTTTCCTCATCTTCTGAGCAACTAAGAAACATTAGTGTTATTTTTTTCAGACCCTTCAGTTAACCTAATCCCAGCAACGTGTGTATGTAACAGCCTGCTTTCAATTCAAATCATTCATTACAAACAGGTGAGAAAAATTGAGCCTCCAATTGCTAAATCTACTGAAGTCAATGGGAGATAAGCAGCCTGTTCGTGTACAGGATTACAGTCAAAATGTCCAGAATTTTATTCATATACCTCACCTTTAAAGCCTTATAATAGAGCAATACAAACTTTTTAATGACACTTGTTATCAATTCTACGCTTTGTAGTTTCTAAGGTAAACCTTGTCTACATTCCATGGTTTTGTGGGATATCTCTATTGGAGGCACAGAACACAATTCAATGCACAGTTAAGCACACATAAATCCTGTTCCAATGAATGGGACTTAACTGTACAGTGGATAGCAGCCACTGGATTTTAAACAGAAGACTGCTTGGTGAGAGTTGTACTGTTCTAGGAGATAAAGGGGCTTGGGCTAGCAACGTGTTCACAGTAGAAGCTGAATAAAACTGTAATACTTAAGAAAGGGCAAGATAGCATCCATATATCTCACTGACAAATGACAGAACAATTTGCTATTTTCGCATTCCATGCAATGTATTACTGGCACTTTGCAAGTGAACATCTATACCCGTGCTTTTCAAAATACACCAAGAATTAAGAGTGCTTTAAGGACACAATTCTAAGATACTTCCACTGCTCCACTTCTTAGCAGTTAGATGGCCATGTCCTATGCCCAGACGCCATCAAGTTTATTTGCATTAGGATGATCCTATGACTAGGGACCTTATTAAACAACCCCCACCCACCCATTCCACTAGTTGTATTAACATAGATAATGGATGCATACCAGGTTGAGAATCTTTGATATCATACCTCTCTTCATTCAAGCAGTTGTGTCAGTTTAACGATTCCTGATCTTGCAGTCATACTTCCACATATACTCATGAGGCCTGTGCAGAAAATCACTTCTGTTTCGGATGTAAGATCTATTTTGTAAGATTTGCATATACAAAGAGATATTAAGAAACATAGGGGATGCTCACAAAAAAAAAAGAATCAAAACACTCACCCAATACTTTTTGTTTAAATTCTGTAAGCCTTGGAAGTCTCCCAAAGTCAATTTCATTTGCAGCTCAAGCAAGTGAGGCAAAGCCAAAGAGGTGCCATTCCTCTTTAAATTAAGAAAAGCCATACTGCCTGTCGCTATGAGGGCAGGCAGCTGAGTGGTACAAGCTGAGCAAGCTGGGAGGAGACTGAGACAGTATAGAATTCTTGGGAATGTAATTTGGGAATGCAAGGACTCTTGTGGCAGAGAATTCAAAAGGCCCTGCCCTAAGCTACATTTCCCAGAATTCTGCTCAGCATCAGAAAGCCCCATTAAGGATAGGGGAGAGCTATTGTCCCTCTATAGCAGCAGCCAGCCCGCCATACAGTTTAGAATTCCTTAAAGAGGACTGATAGTAAGTAAATCATGTGCTTGACCAGGAGAAAATCCCTAAGTTGAAGTTCTATGGTTATGTTGTGTTGTATGTCATATGGAAACATTCAAGAAGATAACCTGGTGTGGCTTTTTAAAACATTTTTTTCAAAACTTTTAAAAATTCCCAAAAATCAGTAGATGTGTGAATCTTTCTAAAACTTGGGGGGAATGATCCCCTGTTATCATCTTTTGTCATTGTACAGAAAAATCGGATAACTCTCGTAGTTTTTTAAAATGTTGTATGTAAAAATTTCAAAAAATCACCAAAGATCAGGGGATGAGTTTTGAAACTTGGTGGGCTAACAGTGATAAATATGTTCTATGATTGTCAAAAGCTTTCACTGCTGCAATCACTGGGTTGCTGTAGGTTTTTCGGGTTGGCCATGTCCTAGAAACATTATCTCCTGATGTTTCATCTGCATCTGTGGCAAGCATCCTCAGAGGTTGTGAGGTTTGTTGGAAACTGGGAAATTGTTGTGTGTGTGTGTACATCTGTGGAAGGTCCAAGGTGGGAGAAAGAACTCTTATCTGTTTGAGCTAGGTGGGAATGTAAACCCAATATATAAACCCAATATAAACCCAATTTTCCAGTATCCAACAAACCTCACAACCTCTGAGGATGCTTGCCACAGATGCCAGTTCTTATGTTATCGTTTATGTGAAATGTTTAATATTATTTACATCTTAAAAGCTTAGGTGACCAAAATAATAAACTTAAGGAATTCTAGGTAGACATGGATCAACAAGCACAAACCAATGAACTTGCAGTCATAGAATCATAGAGTTGAAAGAAGCCCCATGGACCATCTAGTCCAACCCCCTGCCATGCAGGAAAAGCACAATCATAGTACCCCTGACAGATAGACAAGGGGATCTCTTCACAGTCGCTAGTGAAGAGATGGTGGGCTATCAAAAGAGTTTTCTTGACTCATAGCACCCTAGTTATTGAATTGACCTTTTCTTATAGACATGTTTGTTGCAAGTAGTAGTCTCACTTCACTGCAAAATGTCCTCATAAGCACTTTAATTACCTGTTGGGTTGTCTGCTCCATATTATCCTGTAAAACCTCCCTGTTACATACATTCTACCTCTGTTCGCACCCAGTATTATTTATTTTTAAAATGTAATATGTTATATTTGGCCTTGCCCAGAATGGTTTTAAACTGTTTTTTTATTGCTGGTGTGTATATCCTCTCAGTTGGGACCCCCTTGTTACAACAACAACAAAACTTTATTATGGTCACTGACCAGTACAAAACGGGCACAAGCGCCCTAAGAAAGGAAGGACAACTCCCCAGTAAACAGTTATTTAAAATTAGATTAGAAATCAGTATAAAATATATTTTGTTGTGGGGGAGAGGCTTGCGTACCCTAATGAAGTTGTGAGCTATGCTGGTGGTGGCATAATAGCCACCGGTAGGGCCTCCCTTGCCAGGCACAACCGAAGGGTCTGACAAAGAGCGTCAAAGGGCAAGATGGGCTCTCTAGCCTTTTGGCAACCATCCTAGGAGAAAGAAAACTCTGATTTCAAACCCAGGCAGATGGTGCTAATTTAACCCTGTAAGATCAACCATCTGGAGAAGGAAACCCGAACCAAACCTATGACCTGAGGACCTCGCTGCCACCTTCCTAAGCTTGCTAGGCCATGGCAGACAAACCTTTGGTTTAAAGGGTGAGGCCAGTTCTGTGCACGCTGCACTCCACCAGAAAGTTCCATTGCACAGGCTCAAAGGACACCTCCTTAGTCATCAATGTGCTTGTAGAAAGTGTGGGACAAGTCCATCCTGAATCTTCGTTCGCAAAGAAAAGCCAAAAAGAAGTAAGTATATTGATTGTATTGTTTTATTATTTGCTCTTATGTTGTTATTATGTGTTATTGGGCTTGGCCTCATGTAAGCTGCCCTGAGTCCCCTTGGGGAGATGGTGGCGGGGTATAAATAAAGTTTATTTATATATATATATATATATATATATATATATATATATATATAACTATATAAAACTATATATATATATTTAAAATAACATTTGGCCAACAAAATGATGCTTTGGGCCAAGAATTATTTTTAGAAAGAGGTTAGGTAATTCAGCCAAATGCTGATGATGAAATAGGGATAATGTGGTTGTGCCCTATGATGGTTTCTTTTGGTAGGTTCAATTGCTACTTCTCTGCCTCTGAGACCATCTAGGGCTGCATTGATCACACACACACAAACCAAAATGTTATTGAAAGGCGCTTTCATTTTGGAAAAATAACAAGAGATGAAGCTGCAATCTTTGTTTTTCTCACATCTGAAACTGCATTCTAGATTTTGATGAGCAAAAACTAAGGAAATAAGCCCCATGGTAATGATTCATCTGCAATGACACACCCTCCCCAAAGAGACACTTCCCTTCCAATTTCAGTATGTCTTATTATTGCAGCTTTTCTGCACAGAATGTGCAAGGTTTAGAGATGCACAGAAATGCACCTTTTTTCTATACATGTGTTTCATCCTAATATCTATATGATCTAGTTATGTTCAGACTATGATCCAATTATATTTACAGCGTAGTAAGGGAAATCACTCTGCAGATGATCAATAAAATCCACACACACACACACTAGTGTATATGTTCTGTGTTTAGGATTTGATAAGAATCTGGTAATGCAAACAAGGCAATATCAGAAGCATTACAGATTGTTGAAGGCCTTCAAACATTTGGGACATTAAGGCCCCTTCCACACAGCTGAATAAAATCCCACATTTTCTGCTTTGAGTTGGCATATCTGTCAGTGTGGACTGAGATAATTCAGTTCAAAGTAGAGATTGTGGGATTTTCTGCCTTGATATTATGGGTTATAGGACTGTGTGGAAGAGCCCTACGGCTGAAGCATGTGTGTCTTAAAAAAGTTAGTGTGGGATTCTTTCATTTTCATAGATTCTTTGTGGTTAAGTCTAAATGAGAAGTCATTTTAGTTGTTACTTCAAAGCTATAGCAATTCATATATTTTATTATATTGACACCCCCCCCCCCCACATTCAAGTGCCACCTCGGAGTTGGTTGAGGTAGGCAGGATTTCCCTGGGTACTGGTTGTGGGGGGTCGGGAGCAGGTCAGGGTTTTGCCCTCCCTTCTGCTCGAGATCCCTGTGTACAACTGGTGGGCCACTGTGTGATACAGAATGCTGGACTAGATGAGCTGAGGTCCGATTCAGCATGGCTCTTCTTATGTTCTTATGTTCTAACTCCCACTCAGTCATGGAAATCCACAGGGTGATCTTAGAGAAGTGAATGGCAAGCAGTTAGACAGGGTGGCCCTTTGTCTTTATTTATTTACCACATTTGTACCCCACCCTTCTCACCCTGAAGGGGATCCAGAGCGACCTTACAAAAGGCAACAATTTGACACCACACAGATACAAATCAATAAAATAAACAAATACATTAAAATCCAAACAGTTAAAAATCCAACACTAAAACATCATTAAAATCATACAATTCAAATCATAATCCAAGGCCATTCCATTCCAGCTGCCTGTTGTCCATCTTTTACTCTAGCATAGTGCTGTAATAATATGCTGGTCATTGACCGTAATAAATCTTGTATGTATGTGCTGTAATAAGATTCTAACCGAAGTCCGTTTTCTGCAACATTAAGAAAGGGCCCTTCCACACAGAATATGAAGGCAGAAAATCCCACATTATCTAAGTGTAGACTCAGATAACCCAGTTCAAATCAGATATTGTGGGATTTTCTGCCTTGATATTCTGGGATATAGGACTGTGTGGAAGGGCTCTTAGTTCATCATGTTTTTTCCACCAAGAAATCCAATTTGTGAATAATTTACAATCATCGTAAACTTATTTAATTGTGTTGTAAAATAGTTTATCTTCCAAATGAACACAGTATTAAGGTGCTGTAAAGTTAACAGAAAGCAAATATCATGTCAGTATTATGGGATACTTAATTGAAAGCTGTAAAAAGAAATATATAAAACAAACACACTGAACTCGGTCATAATATGATAATGCTTCATCTACTCTCAAAGCCAGAAATGCCACTTCAGTGTATAATGATGGATAATGATGGATAATGATGAAAGTATGCATGAACGTAAATCATTTGATAGGTCCAGGAAATATAACCATTTATAGAAGTTTAGGGGTCATGATAATGTCACAAGCTGTGCATTTTATTTTCCTGTTGTCCCTCTTTTTAATTACTTCTATTTCATAAAGGGCAGACAATTTCCAAAGTTAATTTTATTGACTAAGACATTAAGCATCACATCGCTAGCAAATAGATACTTTGCTCAAAAGGACTGAAATCCTATGCAATATAATGTTAAGACATTTGTTCATCTCAGTCTCGAGATAGGTACCATTTTCTTAAGTACATTACATACAGTGCTTTGAATATTTGATCTGAAGCTCATTTTGACAATGCTAAATGCTAGATATTGGGAATTCATACATTCCTACTATCACTACTAACTAAAACTGTTTAGTGAGCACATTTATAATAATTTAGTTTTCAGAACACGGAATGGCAGGGAGCTTGTCTCAGTTGATCCTCTGGGTCCATTATAGGAACCTTTAAAAGTCCTCTTTTTCCTTTTAGCCAACATGTTTTTCCTCATATGAATTACAAAGCACATATTGCAATTATTATCTGGGATCATTGATATTCAAGGCCACCTTCCCCCAGTGTATACTGGGAGGAAGGAGTTTTGCCTCCCTCCCATGAGGAAGTGAGAAGGGGGAGGATCCGGATGGAGCCTCCCTGCAACTGGGGCGTGGCTTCATCCACCAGAAGCCAGCCCCAGTTGCTCACTTCTTTCCAAGACTTTGACCCACCACTCCCACCCAATAACAGTATCGGCCCGGTTGCCCGTAAAAAGGAGCTGGGGAGGAGTTTCCCCCCCTCCATTGATAGGGGTTTTTTTTGCCTTACTGTTTAGGGGCTAGAGGGAGAGGTGGTTATAAATAGGCTTAGTGGAAAATAGATAGGGAAATTCCCATATCTTGGTGTGCATTCAAGGCACCCCCCGTTAGGGGTGAAGGCCATCATGTGAATACTCAATCAAAGTTCAAGCTGATCGGGGAAGTTCTGTTGAATGGCCTGGAATGGGAGGTGTCTGGTCTCAATATCTTGGGGACCAGAACTTGCTCTCATTTACCTTAACTGGTTGACTTGGCCGGATGTCAAGGAATCAAGTTGTTTCGCCCACAAATTAACATCAAAACCAGGTAGGGTGGCTACCTGAATTGTTTACACCAAATTCCTGAAACCTCTTGAGTTAAGGTTAAGGACAGTTAAATAGGTAACAATTCAAATAAATGTTGCCAAATTTGAACCCAAGCACTGTTATTGTGTGTCTTATTTCGGGGGGGGGGGGGTGCAGGCAAACACTGTGTTGTATCCTGCTTTGAGCCATCAGGAGAGGTGGGTAATAAATAAAATGTATCATCATCGTTGACATCATACAGTGTTATAAACTGAATACTATATTTTGTGCCTGTTTCATATTTTGGAAGAAAGGCAATGTGGGACTACTGCCTTCACACAGTAAAAAGCTAACTATCAATGCGCCAGACAACAATACCACAGGAGTTATAGTACAATTCTGGGTGTTTGCCAAGCTAACTAAATTATAAAATACTGTGATGTAATACAGGAGAGTCTATTTGGAGGGAGTGGCAGAAAACCAAAATGTGTTCATAATTTATATAAAAATCCTTAATCATGCTGAATCACACCTGATGCTATCACCTGGTGCCAAGTAGCCAGAATAATGGTGACCAGTAGAGATAATTGGTGTCAAAGGATCACTTAAACTTAATCTCTGCATCATGGATTGTGTGGATATGGGTTTGGCTGTTGAATTAGAGTTCAGCAAGGAACAGCAACTCCCTCAACCACATTCAGAACCAACAACTACTCAGCCTACTGGACAAAGACATGAGGCTTTTGTCGAACAGGCTGAGAAAGAGTTAACTGTGTCTTCCTTTAATAAAGAACATAAAAGAGAAAAATCCAAACTGAAGCATTCAGCCAGAATTGCTGAAAAGATGGCGAGCAATTGAGATCAGCTGTGGAAGCAGCATTTAAGAGGTTGTTGTGTGATACCTGACTGCCAGCTGCAATGTTTGTAACCAAGCCTTGGACCTTCTGCTCTAGAGAACTGTGGATGCTGTTGAAACTTTGCACTGCTTCATAACTTTGGCATTGGATTTGTGGACACAGTTTCATCATGTGAAAATTCAGTAATTGGATTAGCACAGGACTGTGATGTAGTTCTTCTGTTGCTTGTTCCTTTGACGTTTTTGTTGTCTTTGAGAACAAATTGGCTGACCTTGGACTCTGTTGGTGATTACAGGGTGAGGTACTTGATACTCCAGATGATGGCTTATCTTGAAGAGACTATTACAAATCATGCCTATTTGCCTGAGAACAAAAGACCAGTTAAATCATAAATCCTAGAAATATAAAGTTGGAAGAGACCACAACAGCCATCTAGTCTAACCCATTGCCATAAGGTGGGTTTTTTTTAAAAAAAGAGAAACCCAAAGAAGGAGACTGCACAGCATGTTGAGGCAATATATCCCACTGTTGAATAGCTCTTACTGTCAGAAAGTTCTTGCTAAAGTTTAGATAGAATCTCATCTCCTGCATTTTGAATCAACAACAACAACAACAACAACTTAATTTTTATACCCCGCCTCCATCTCCCTGAAGGGACTAGGGGCGGCTTACATGGGGCCAGGCCCAACAGAAGAGTTGAAACATAACATAAAGCATTAAAATGCATATCAACAAAATTATAACAAAAACAATATAAAGAAATAAACAACAATAACATTAAACATTATATAAAACATACATAAAAACCAACAACCAATAGCAAGGTTCAATGTCAATTGCTCCGTGTCTTAGATTCTGGAACAGCAGAAAACAAGTTGGCTCCATCTTCAATATGACATATTTTCAAATACTTAAACATGAATTTCATGTCAACCTTTAACCTTCTCTTCTCCGGGCTAAAAATATAGAACTCCCAAAGATGCTCCTTATAGTGTATGATTTCCTGACCTTTTACCAAATTGATTGGCATCCTCTGGATATGTTCCAGTTTGTCAATATCCTTTTTGATTTGCAGATCCCAGAACCAAAAACAGTATTCCAGATGAGGTCTGACCAAAACTTCCCTCAGTTTAGAGACACTATACTCCTATGTCTGTTATGACAAAAGAAGGTTTTTTTTCCATGGATGCCTGTTAGACATTATATTGTGTGTAAAATGTGCCATTTCTTAAGAGTCCAAGTCTGTATGGTTGCATCTTGGTGGTATTTTCCTAAATGAGTATGAAGTTATAATATGATATATGTTGGCTTCATTATATTAAACGCCAAAAGTTATGTGAGTTTGTTTAAATAAATAGCATAATTTCTTTTACAAAGTCACTTTTTCTCATATCTCAGATTTTGAAATTTCAGTCCTTAGGGTTACTCATGATTAATATTGATGCTATGTCTGTCTATTAGGACAATACTATTGTCCTTATTTATTTATTTACTATATTTATATACTGTCCCTCTCAGCCCGCAGGCGACTCGAGACAGTGTACAGTTGGTACCAAGACCATAAATACAATTTCAATACAATAAAAACAATCTGATAATATAAAAACCACAGCAAAATCAATAAATCAAAAAGTTATGATTATTCCCGATGGTGTGAATGCCAGTTAATCTCCAAAAGAGTCACAATTCCAAATGGCTATGGAGATTCTGGTTTTCCAAAACAGTTAGTTAGCTTTAGAATAGGCTGAGGGAATCCCTTCCCTCTGACTTCAGAATATCAGGTGGAATGTATCTATTTGTTCTCTTTCTCTCTCTCTTGCTATGAATGCAATTTCCCTGCTTCTTGGCAGAATGAGGTTGGATTTGTCCTTGAAATTGGAAGCCCAGGTTACCACGCTGGCACACTGTGGTCCTCCAGAATTCCTGGCCAGTGGACAAGCTGGATAGGGTTTCTGGGAGTTGGAGTCCAAAACACATGGAGGGGTGTGCAGGCCTGCTCTTGGCAGTGCATTACACTTGCAAACTAACTGAAAAATGACACTGGATTTGCAAAGCTGTAAAATAAAGGGATGATGTGGAAGAACTACACCTATTTCATTTGCAAAGACCTATTTGAGTCTAGGAAAGGGTGTCCTAAAATAGCACAAAGTGATCACAAAGTTTCTTCAAGACGGTCAACTCAGCTAACGGGGAGCGCGTCTCCATGAGCAGCGCATGGATATGATCCAAGGAGAGAAAACTCCTATAGATCTCTTCTTGCGTGGGGGACAAGTACACCCAGACAATAAAATCATTTTTCCTTGGCAGAGATGGCATTTCCAGAGCAATGTAGCCTCTCTCTTTGCCAGGCAGGCAGGCAGACCGCTCCGAATTCAACTTCTGTATTTCCCCTTTACTCCGACGCAAGAAATATGGCTTGATGATAGCCATCAAGTTCTGAGACATCTTCAGCCCAAGGGCTTTCTCACCTGGAGTTGCATCCTTCTCGCTGGCCGTCATGATGGGATCCTCATATTCCATCTTGAAGGTTTGAGCTGTACCGAGGAGGGACCCCTGACAAGCAAAATCAAAGAGAGCCCAAAGCTCTCGGAGGTTATTTTGCATTGGTGTTCCGGTAAGGAGGATACGGTTGGCAGCCGGAATTTCATGCACGGACTTTGTGGTTTTTGCAGAGGGGCTTTTGATTTTATGGGCCTCGTCCAAGATGATGTAGTTCCAAATGAATGGCTTCCCGTCAAGATTGGAGAGCTGTTCCCAGTTGGCCAGGACCATCTGATAGGAGGTGAGCAAGACCCCAGGTTTCCTCTGGATCTGCTCAAGGTTTTGCCTTCGTTCTTTCTTGCTGGTCCCATGGAAGACCTTCACTCTTATTCCAAGGGCCCAATTGACAAACTCCCGCATCCAGTTATTAACAAGCATAATTGGCATGATGAGCGACACAGAACGAATGAGTTCAGCGTCAAATATCCCTGAAAGAAAAGTAATGATCTGGATGGTCTTCCCAAGGCCCATGTCATCGGCCAAAATACCTCCCCGTCGCTTCTTGTGATATAGATTGTAAAGAAAGGCCACTCCTTCCTTCTGATGCTCAATAGTTTGTCATGGAGCTCTCGATAGATGATAATTCCACTCTGGCACACATCCACAAATTCGTCTCTGCCTCCGTCGCCATAAGAACATAAGAACATAAGAAGAGCCATGCTGAATCGGGCCTCAGCCCATCTAGTCCAGCATTCTGTGTCACACAGTGGCCCACTAGTTGTACACAGGGATCTCGAGCAGAAAGGAGGGCAAAACCCTCACCTGCTCCCGACCCCCCACAACCAGTACCCGGGGAAATCCTGCCTGCCTCCATCAACACAGAGGTGGCACTTGGATGTCCATTTCAGTAACTACTGATTCCCTTGGTATCCATGAATCTGTCTAATCCTGCCTTGAAGCTGTCCAGGCTGACCGCTGTCACAACCTCCTCTGGAAGTGAGTTCCATAACCCAATGACCCTCTGGGTGAAGAAATATTTCCCTTTATTAGTCCTAACTTTCCTACCTTGGAGCTTTAGGAGTGCCCCTAGTCCTAGTGTTGTGTGACAGAGAAAATATTTTTTCTCTATTCACCTTTTCTATCCCATGCATGATTTTATACACTTCGATCAAGTCACCTCTTAAACGCCGTCTTTCAAGGCTGAAAAGACCAAGGCGTTGCAATCTGATTTCGTAAGGGAGCTGCTCCATCCCTTGGATCATTCTTGTTGCCCTTTTCTGTACCTTTTCCAGTTCCGTTATATCCTTCTTGAGGTGCGGTGACCAGAATTGTACACAGTACTCCAAATGTGGCCTTACCATAGATTTGTAGAGAGGTAATACAACATTTGACGACCTATTTTTCGATTCCCTTCCTGATCATGCCAAGCATAGAATTTGCTTTTTTACTGCTGCTGCAAGACTGGGTTGACATCTACATTGAGATGTCCACCAAAACCCCGAGATCCCTTTCCTGGTTTGTCTTGAAAGCTTTGACCCCATCAATTGGTAGGTGTAGTTGGGGTTCTTTGCCCGATGTGCATGACTTTACACTTGTTTAGGTTAAAATGCATTTGCCACTTTGTTGCCCATTCACTCAATTTCGAGAGATCTTTCTGGAGCTCTTTACAATCAGTTTCATTTTTAACTACCCTGAACAATTTAGTGTCGTCTGCAAACTTTGCTACCTCAGAATTTACTCCTACATCCAGGTCATTAATGAATAAATTAAAAAAACGGACCCAAAACTGAACCTTGGGGTACGCCACTTCTCACCTCTTTCCACCCAGAGAAATGTCCGTTTATTACCACCCTTTGTTTCCTACAGTTTAGCCAGGTTCCAATCCAGGACAAGACCTGTCCCCTGATTCCATGGCTGAAGAGCTTATTTAGGAGCCTTTGGTGAGGACTTTGTCAAAAGCCTTTGGAAAGTCAAGGTAAACAATATCGACTGGGTCCCCTTTTTATGTGTTTATTTACACCCTCAAAGAATTCTAACAAGTTAGTAAGACATGATTTGCCTTTGCAGAAACCATGTTGATTTTCCTTCAGCAATGCCTGTTCTTCTATGTGCTTAGTAATTTTTTCTTTAATAATGGTTTCCATCACTTTGCCTGGAACTGAGGTTAGACTAACTGGCCTATAATTTCCTGGATCACCCCTGGATCCTTTCTTGAGATCGGAGTTACATTTGCCTCCCTCCAGTCCTCGGGTACAGTGCCTGATCTTAGAGAAAGGTTATATATTTTGGCTAGAATTTCAGCAATTTCACACTTGAGTTCCTTAAGAACTCTGGGGTGGATGCCATCTGGCCCTGGTGATTTGTTGACATTTAGTTTAGTAAGGCATGTGAGAACATCTTCCTTGTTTATCTCTATCTGGTTTAATTCATTTAATTCCCTCCCTGAAAAAACTGACTCAGCTGCAGGCATATGTTGTCTGTCCTCCTGTGTGAAAACGGAGGCAAAGAAGTCGTTTAGCCGCTCAGCAATCTCCTTGTCTTCACTTATTGTCCCTTTCTTACCATTTTTCGTCAAGTGGCCCAACTGCTTTTCTAGTTGGGTTTCTACTTCTGATGTACTTAAAGAAGTTTTGCTATTTTTTTTAATATTCTTAGCTATATGTGCCTCAAAATCTCTCTTGGCTTTCCTGACGGTTGCTTTGCATTTAGTTTGCCAGAGCTTGTGTTCCTTTCTGTTCTCCTCAGTAGGAAGAGCCTTCCATTTCTTAAATGAGTTTTTCTTCTTTCCAATCACATCTTTTACTTCATTTGTAAGCCATGCCGATGTCCTCTTGGACTTTCCCGGCCTCTTTCTTATTTTAGGAATGCATTTTATTTCGGCTTGTTTTAAAGTATTTTTAAACAGTTTCCAAGCATTTTGGAGGGATTTGATTTTTTACTGATCCTTTTAGTTTGTTCTTTACTATTTTTCTCATTTTGGTGAAATTCCCTTTTTGAAAATTTAAGGTCTCTGTGTTAGTTTTCACTGACAGTTTGCTATCAAAACTTAAGTTTAAGGTTATTGTGTTGTGGTCACTGGTACCTATGGGCTCAGTTACAAGGACATCTTGAACGAGATCTTGTTCATTAGTTAGCACCAAGTCCAGGATCCCTTTCCCTGGTTGGTTCCATGACCATCTGCTCAAGGGAATAATCAGCTAGCATGTCGAGGAACCTTGTCTCTCTTTCATGCGTAGAACAAGAATTTGGCCAATCTATTCGGGGATAGTTGAAGTCCCCCATTATGACTAATTTATTGCTTTTTGAGGCCTGTTTAATTTCATTTTCCAGATAGCAGTCTGCCTCTGGAGTTTGGTTGGGAGGACGATAGCAGATCCCTAATGCTAGATTAGTTTTTGTCCTGGGATTTTTACCCACAATGTTTCTGTAGGTGAGTTTGAATTTTCTTGAAGTTCTAATTCATGAGATTCTAGCTCTTCATTTATGTACAAGGCCACACCGCCACCGATTTTCCCTCTCCTGTCTTTCCTGTACAGTTTATAACCTGGAATTTTTGTGTCCCAGTTGTTTTCCTCTGTCCACCAGGTTTCTGTTATGCCAATAATATCAATATTTTTCTTTTGCCAAACATTCCAACTCTCCTATTTTTGTTCGAAGGCTTCTAGCGTTTGCGTACAGAGATTTATATTTATTGCTCTGTTGCCCTTTCAACTTTGGCTGTTTATGAGAATTTGTAGAAGGCCTACCATGTCCTACCTCTTGACTACTTTCTATCTTTTCTGTTGACTCGGCCATTTGTGCGTAAATTTCATCCTCCATACTTGGCGTTTCACCCTCTCGAACCGGAAGCTGCCCAGCTCCTGTCGACTTTCCCCTAGGAATCAGTTTAAAAGCTGCTCTGAAGCCTTTTTAATATTAATTGCCAGCAGTCTGGTTCCATTTTTTGTTCAGGTGTAACCCGTCCCTTTTGTAAAGGTTTGGCTTTCCCGAAAATGTCCCCAGTTCCTAACAAATCTAAAGCCTTCCTCTCGACACCACTGCCTCATCCACGCATTGAAGCTTCGGAGCTCTGCTTGTCTGGCTGTCCCTGCGCGTGGAACCGGTAGAATTTCCGAGAATGCTACCTTTGAGTCCTGGACCTTAATCTTCTACCTAGCAACCTAAATTTGGCTTCCAGGACCATCCGTTTGGCCTTCACAATGTCATTGGTACCGACGTGTACCCACGACTGCTGGCTCCACCCGGCACTATCTACCAGCCTATCTAGATGCCTCGTGATGTCCGCAACCTTTGCACCTGGCAGGCAATTTACCATGCGGTCATCACATCCATCACAAACCCAGCTTTCTATGTTCCTGACAATCGAATCGCCCACTACAAGAAGCCCCCTCCTACCACCCGTTGAGAAGTATCCTCGGTGCAAGAGGATATGGGCACATCCTCCGAGGAAGGGTCCCAACTAAGGGAGCCGGTCCCTCTTCCTCAGACTGATGTCCTCCCTGCCCAAGACCCCCATTTTCCAAAGCAGCTGGAGGGCTGCTCAGAACGGAGTGGGATGCTCCTATTTCATCCCTGGAGATCTCTTCCTCCTGCCTCACTTCCTCTCTGTGCTTCTCCAGGTCTGTTACCTTGGCTTCAAGGGAAAGAACACGTTCCCTGAGAGCCAGGAGCTCACTGCAGCGAATGCACACCCAAGACTACTGCCCAGCAGGCAGATAGTCATACATGTGACACTCAATGCAAAACACTGGAAAGCCCCCCTCCCACTGCTGGCTGACTACCTCAATTTCTTGTTTATATGTTTTTATAATTTGACTCCCTTATTTTAGATAATTAGACTTTTTTCCTTTTTGTAGATTCACTGTTTGTTTTGGTCTTGATTAACTTTTTTACAAGTCTTTGGATATTTCTTTTTTTAAAAACTTGTTACAGGTTTATGTTGTATCGCACGCCGATAGGCGCGCGGGCTGCTAAAAACTACCTTCTACAGCTAATACTAGAAGCTAAAACAACAAATTTACCCAGGAACTTACCAGTGCTCCTTATTTTCTTATTAGCAAGTAGTCTGCTTTAAACTGCTCCTCACAGAGACAGTTGGCTGACTGATTTAAAAAACAGGAGCTAGGCTCTCTGCTTAAAAACAGGAAGTAGGCTAATTGCTCCCACCAGAAAAAGATTCAGAAAAAAAGGAAAATAGGTAGCAATCTAAATAATGTACACATAACACCTGCAAACTAGTATCACTCCTCCAGTACCTTCCCAGCTCTTTCTTTCTTAAGTCATGTCCTAAAATATGGAAACTCATTGAGAAATCGATCTTCTGTTTTTCCTTTCCTTTTCCGCCCTGGTCAATATGCACATAGCTCACTTGTTTATTAAAGATTAATATGATAATGTGATATTTAGGGCTTATCTATTTATTTCATTTATTTCACACACACATTCCCTGCCCAAATTCAGATTACTATCATTCTTTTTTTCCAGCAGACATTGACACTATTGTACCAGCCTTCATTTTTACACTTTTTCTTGCCCATTATATCCATTTTCATTGAAGAATATTGGGGCCAAGGCCAATCTTGGAGTATATCTAGGATGGCTGAGAACCAGGGTCTGAAAAGAAAGAAAGAAAAAGAAAATGTGGAGAAGGAAGGACAAGAAAAAGGAAATATAAGGACATCTCTTCTTTCTCTCTTTGGCTCTAGGAGAAGCAATTTCCCAAACTCACCTCTCCCTTAATGCTGGCTTGTGCCTTCTGCTGGGCAGCCACTCTGTGCCACTGCATTGTGTGTTCCCCTCATTCCCTGCTGCTTTCCTGATCAAACACCTCCAAGGCAGAGATTTCTAGTGAAATCACTTACTCTGAGGTCTGACTGAAGTGCCCAACAATATGATTAATGGTGAAGTTGTGGCCTGATGTGATCATAGGAAGCCTGCAAGAGAAAGAAACTTACTTTCCTCATTTCAATAGTGATGACCCTGACCTAACACCTCAGGTATGCCTGAGCTCTTCTAAGAAGCTGGGGGTGGTCCTGCTGGTTTTTATTATTAAATAATAAATCAATGGGGTCAAATTATGGTTTGTTTTAAAAAAGGGGGATCAAATTATGTTAAACAGGTAATTCAACCCAGAAACTAGTTCTGAATGAAATCTGGTTACCAGTATTAAAATACTCTAAAATCAGGAGAATAAAGAGCAACATTCAAAAACCAAGGGAATTATTTATTTATTTCAACTTATATACCGCCACTCCCCGAGGGCTTGGAGCAGTTTACAGTGCGAACAAGAACAATATACATAAATACAAATTAAAAAAAGAGAATTACAGACAAGAATCAATCAGGGCCAGCTATAACTTCCCAACAAAGGATTCCCCAGGCAGCAATCAGCCAGGCTTTGAAGCTACAAGGCCATTAAATGCTAATCAAGGTGGTTAATTGCAACATTCACACTTGCCTCAAGCAGACAAGAGTTCTTTCTACCACCCTGGACATTCTACTGATCTATTTAACCTCACTTGCCCAGTTTCTAACAGACCTCACAACTTCTGAAGATGCCTGCCATAGATGTGGGCAAAATGTCAGGAGAGAATGCTTCTGGAACATGGCCATACTGCCCGAAAAACTCACAGCAACCCAGCTCTGAATATTGTTTAAAGGATGGCTATGCTCTCCACCTGCCAATCTTACATATTCTCCAGTACCTCCTATTGCCACCCTAATCCAGATGGACACATGTCACAAAAAAAATTGCTTAAAAACTACAAATCAAGAAATGAAATTGTAAAAGATTGCATTAAAGGCTTAAAAGACGCACATTATATTGGAAATTCCATAACCTATTGGAAATAACTGCACCATAACCTTGCTGAAAAAGATAAAAATTATGTCACATCTTTTTGGCAAATGTGAATCTCCATGAACATGTGGAGACCACCTTTTGAAAACCACTAGTCAAGAAAAGCATGGCCTTGTTAGAAGTCAACCCTTTGAATAAGTGATATTCACAAGAATTAATGTAATGGCACACAGGTAACTCAGCTGTTAAACTGAAGAGCCATGCCTTTAAACTGCCAAGGATAAAGACATGCCACTACAAAAATATGTTTGGTTGTTTCTTTGAAGTAGAATTTGAAGTTGTAATGGCCCAAAATAATTGCCCAAAAGGTATACACTCTTGTGAATCCTCTTAGTTAAAATATGCATTCAGAGATAAGAACAAAGTCTTCTTTGAAAAAAAATATCTTGTTTACTCATAAACAACTTGTATATATTCATCATACTAGTCCATAGTTCAATGTCTTTAAACATATATAGTCCAAACTGTATAACTTTACACACTGACATCTGAAAGGAGACAAATTGCAATCCACCACCATAGAGATCTAAAAGCATACTATATAACAAAAATGGAGTGCTGTGTCTAAAGACCCTCCCACACCAGAGGTATAGTCAAACTGGCAAAACAAAATGTACATACAACATAGGTTGACAATTACACAGTTAATTGGAGGCTTGGGAGGTTGCCATTTCCAACACATTAACTATTAAAACATTTGTACATCATGTGTTCCTACAGTGCAGAATAGGGGTAAATATGGATTTTCTTTATGTTTTTTTTTTGCTGATATAGACAACCTCGGAGGAAGACAAAGACAAACTCCCATTGATCCATGGGTAAGTCCACCCAGGTTTTTAGGGTTTATTTTTGACACAAAATTCTAGATTTATACATGAGTATTGAGCATATAAGATATAATCCCATCCCTTCCATTATAGACCAAAAAGCATTTTTCTTCTTCCTTCCTTTTTACATTTATTATCTTTCTTTGTTGGTTTCTAGAGAAAATAAAGGAGCCTGGGGACACAGAGATATTAAGAAGAAAACTGACAAGTCAATTCTTAATTTTATTTTAATAAACAAGACCCTCAGAATTATTTAATGCTATTTTATTTGTTTAGGTTCTCTAACTCTGTGAAATAAACATACTAATTTTAATACACTATTAGAAATATAGGCGAGAGAAATTCAAATTGCCTATGTTCTTTATTCATGAGGTCAACTTTAGAAGTAATTGTTTCTCTGTGTTTGGATGCTGCCTGATGAATAAAATAAATTTAGGAAAAGGGAGAGCCACAGTGTAGAAATATAGGCCACTAAAATTTCCTGTAAGCCCGGAACAAATACTTTAATTATACTGGATGAGGATAAATCATGGAGGCAGAGCAGCTGTATGCTATGAGGAAAGGGAATGAAGCTAAAAAATGTGTAAATCAAAATCTATATTGGGGGTAAAATACATGGGCTCATACCAACAATTTAGACATATTTATATAATATTTGGCAATTCTTTATAGTCCATATATGAGCATGTGGCAGGAAATTAATTTTCAATTTAAAAATATAACAACATTAAAAATAACAGCTATCCTCATAACTGTCTTTCTCTAGAATGGATGCCAAGTTCATGTACCTACTAAGTTGTCATTCCAGTGTAACAATTGGTACAATGCACCTAACCAAGGTTTTCTGAACACATTCATATGAAAGGATTATTCCATACTCATAGATGAGTGCCAATGCCTATGCAGTCAAGATGAACTCGTATACATACAAGAGAAAAATATCAGGTCTGCATAAACATACATTTTAGTAAATATGTCCTTTATCCTTGACATCATATATGTTTATAACTCAGCATTTATTTATTGAATTTATAACCAAATTTTCTCCTGTGATGAGGTCCAAGATAGCATCCAGTAATCTTCAGACTCTCTGGGCCACCTCCCCTTTTGGGGATGTGGGGTTCTTTCTCTCACCCTAGACATTTCACAGATATATGCACTCTGCATGTTTCACTGCCAACAAAACCTCTGAATATGCCAGCTACAGATGCAGGTGAAATGTCAGGAGAAAATGCTGCTGGAATATGGCCATACAACCTTAAAAACTCACAGAAACCTAGTGACTCCGGTCATAATAATAATAATAATAAAACTTTATTTCTAACCTGCATCCATCTCCCCAGAGGGGATTCGGAGCGACTTACATGGGGCCGTGCCCGAACAACACATCACAAAATATCAACAACATTGAAAAACAATAAACACAATAAAAGCAATAAACACAATAAAATACATCTGTGAAAACACAACAGCACAGGTGAATCTAAAATAGAAGCGACAGGGCAGGCCACATGAACACATAGAATGTTTAAAAATTCGGGGGAGATAACTGGAGTAGGGTCGAAACACAAAGGGTCACATAGGGGGAAAGGACTAGCAGAAACGGGGGCATTTGGGGAGCCTAATCTCCAAAGGCCAGGTGGAAGAACCAGGTTTTCAGTTGTTTTCTGAAGGATTCCAATGAGAGGGCATTCCTAATCTCTCCCGGGAGGGAATTCCAAAGACGGGGGGCCACAGAGGAGAAGGCTTTCTCCCTAGTGCTCACAAGCCAAGTTTGTGAGACTGGTGGGGGCGAGAGGAGGGCCTCCCCTGAGGAGTGAAGGGCCTCCCCTGAGGAGTGAAGGGCTCGGGCTGGTTCATGGGAGGAGAGCCGGTCACAAAGGTCATGGAAGTGTTCGACAACACAATTATGATTCTTTGATTCTGTCTTTCTTGCTGTCTGTCTGACTGCCTTTCCGTTTTTCTCAATATTTGTCACTTTGTCTGTTTAAGCTTACATCAAACATGTTTAATAAAACTGAGTCCCATCTTTACAGAGTTGTGATATGCTTACCTCTCATTTTTTGTACATCTATGTAGAATCATAGAATCATAGAGCTGGAAGAGACCTCATGGACCATCCACTCCAACCCCTGCCAAGAAGCAGGAAAATTGCATTCAAAGTACACCTGACAGATGGCCATCCAGCCTCTGTTTAAAAACTACCATAAAAGGAGCTTCCACCACACTCCGGGGCAGAGAGTTCCACTGCTGAACAGCTCTCACAGTTTGGAAGTTCTTCCTAATGTTCAGCTGCCTACTCTTTCAGGATATCTGACCATTTCCTGATGACTTTGAATTATATTTGAATTCTAAAATATGCAGGCAAAAGCTGCATGATAAAAATGTTCTTATCAAAAAGATGTTGAACTTTACATTCCCACATCATCGTTCAATACCAATGAAAATTGCACATTTAGGGAAATGTGTTTCTCAATTGTCTATGTCTAAGCAGAATGCAGTGAAAATAGCTGTTGAAGGAGGGTAATTATGTTAAAAGTATGGCAAGAGAATGACATCCTTTCATGAAAACTAATCAGCACCTTGAATGTGTCTATTGATATCGAATGGTCAAGAACAATCTGCTGAACCACTGACCCTAAATTATCATTAACTTTGTCTTGTTTTCAAAGTATGCAGTTCCTTTTCCAGCACATATGCTTTATATTCTCTGTATTGTTACTTGCAGAATTGAACTGCACGGATCCTCCTATTTCCGAACACTTTTTTAGACATCACTGTAAAAGAAATAGTGTTTAAATAGCATAATTGCGGTCTCCCACCCTCCCTCTCTCCTCATTCATACCTACAGAGGGAAGTCGGATGTAATATCTTTTAGAGCTAACTTTTGAACCACCTGCGCTTGGAGCAAAGATTTTTTGGATGACAGTGGGTCTTGCGTTGCTTTCCACTAGGGTTTGGTTCCAGGATCCCTTATGGATATCAACATCCATGAATGCTCAAGCACCATTATATACAATGGTGTAGTGACAAGGTGTCCTTTATATAAAATACCAAAAGCAACCCCACATAGAGTGCATCACAGTAATCTATTTGGGATGTGACCAAAGCATGGAGCACTATGGCCAAGTCTGACTTTCCAAAGTATGTGTGCACAAGTTTGAATTGTGCAAAAGCTCCCCTGGCCACTGCCAAAACCTGGGGTTCCAGGCTCAGCGATGAGTCCAGAAGAACTCCCAAGCTGTGAACCCGAGTCTTCAGTGGGAGTGTAACCCCCTCCAACACAGGCTGTAACCATATGCCCTGTTTGGTCTTGCAACTGACCTGGAGTCCTGTCTAGATTCAATTTCAATTTGTTTGCTCCCATCCAGGCCATCACAGCTACCAAGCACAGGTTCAGTAATTGAACAGCTTCCTTAGTAGCAGGTGGAAAGGAATGATAGAGTTGAACATCATCTGCGTACAGATGACACTGAACTCCAAAATTCTGGATGATCTCTCTGAGTGGCTTCATGTAGATGTTAACATAGGGGATAGCCCTGTGAATCCCCATAGGCCAATGGCTGTGAGGCCAAGCAGATATCTCCGAACAACACCTTCTGGAAGTGGCCCTCCAGGAAGGACCAGAGCCACTGTAGAAAGAACCTCCAAGACCTATTCCTGTGAGGCATTCCAGAAGTATACCATGGTCCACGGTATTGAAGGCCACTGAGAGGTTCAGGAGAACCAACAGGAACACACTCCTTCTGTCAAGTTCCCTACACAGATCATCCACTAAGATGACCAAAGCTGTTTCAGTTCCATGACCCAGCCTAAATTCAGACTGTGCTGGATCCAAATATTCAGTTTCCTCCAAGAACACCTGAAGTTGCGAGGCCACCCCACATTCCAAGACTTTGCCCATAAAGGGAAGATTGAAAACTGGTTGAAAGTTGTTCAATTTAGTGGGATCCAGTGATGGTTTTTTCATTAGCAGCTTTATTACAGTCATTTTTAGGCTGGCTGGAATCTTCCCTTCCTGTAAGTATTAACCACCACCTTTAACCACTCTGCTAAACCCCCCTCCCTGGCTTCCTTTATCAGCCGGTATGGGCAGGGGTCCAGGATGCATGTGGTTGCTCTGGCTTCTCCAAGGATCTTGTTCACATCCTCAAGCTGCGCCAATTGAAATGAATCACTCAAACCAGACAAGCAGGTGCTTGTGTTGCATTCTCAGAGACTACCATTAACATGGAGTCCAGATCGGAGCGAATCACAGCGACTTTGTCTGAAAAGAACCAAGCAAATGCTTCACAGCGAACTGCCGAGTGGTCAGCGATCCCATCTTGTGGGATGAGATTTAACAATGACCACTCCAAACAACTCCGCTAGACAGTTCTTTGCAGACACAATATTGGCCATTTTTTGTGGCGTGTATTGCTATGCCATGTTCCCTTAGAGATATAGCCCTTTTCGATCTGACTCGTTGCTCTTGGTACGCCACACGCACTCTAGACCACTCTTCATTTGCTTCGTTGTTGACAGCACCTTGTTGAAACAAGGAGATGGTTTAGCTCTGCTATTTGAGAAGGGACGTTCTGGAGCAATAGTGTCTGTGTGTGTACCTGCAACATCAACCCAGATGGACACAGCTGGGAAAGGGGAACAGGGCCCCTCCACTAACATCATCCTCCAAGCCTTTGCAATGAATATTAGAGTTAGAGAAAGATGGTTAAGACAATACTTCTGAAATCTCCCTGAACCACTTCCTGTTTAATGTCACAGAGCAGTTTTCTTTCAACCTCAATAGTTTTTCTTAATTAATATATCTGACAATTCTTCAGGATGAAACATGTCTCTTTGCAAATTACTTCTGGGACAAGAAAAAAGGTGAGAAAAATACTCAGCTAATATAATCTTCCCTGAAAGATCCCCAAGCAGAGTTAATTACCATTAATGCTGAGTTTGGGAAGTTTATTGGAATTCTTTTAAACTATGAAGATTGAAAACCAACAGACTAAGGCTGAGCTACACTAACAATCAACCTGCTGTTGGAATTTTAAACATACTTCAAGCCTGGCTTTGATCTCTTATGTGATGAGCTCAGTTATATCGATCTGAAACAAAAGAGGGCAAAGCTAGATCAGTAACAAATATTAGCCATCAGTTAGTAGGCTTTAATGGGATGGACTTTGTTTCACACAACAATAATTAATTATTATCTAGATAGTAATTTAATTATTTATTTATTACTCCGACTTATATACCACCACTCCCCGAGGGCTCGGAGCAATTTACAGTGCAAACAAGAACAATATACATAAAAACCAAATTAAAACAAGATACTTCTGAATGTTGAGATGTAGAATAACTACAAGGGTCATACTAGAAGTAATGCCTTTCAGGTCGTAATTCCTTCATTAACAACATGAAATATGCAGCTAAATAAATGCATAGAACAATTTTTTTCTAGAACATGCCATTATTTGAAATAGTCAATATTTGTGTTACCTTCAAAGCCACTCCTCAAATCCAGTTTGGAAAAACTCTTTTGGGCACTCCCTGGTCCCATTTCTGAGAGCCTTTTCCCCTTTACATATATAATTGAAATGCCTGTTGTGAAGCCACCCTGAGTCCCCCGTGCGACCCCGGGGTGTGTGTGAGAAGAATGGTCTACAAATGTGCGAAACACATAACTACCTCATTCACGTCTTTCTGTCATCTGACTGAACAAGTGAAAATCTGAGGGCATCCAATCAAGGCTATATGGCAAGTGTAGCACAAGTGACCATTTCTGCAAGAACCAGTGATGTTACAGAAGAAACATCACTGGTTATCATGATATAACTGGGGCCCCTTCTACAAAGCTGAATAAAATCCCAGACTATTTGCTTTGAACAGAATTATATAGCAGTGTGGACTCAGATAACCCAGTTCAAAGCTGATACTGTGGATTATCTGCCTTGATATTCTGGGTTATATGGCTGTATGGAAGGGCCCTGAATTGCTCTTTCTGTGGTCCTTTCTTATGGATGGCTTCTTGATGTTTCCAGAGAAATGCGACATAGTGGTTGAGGTGCAGTGTTGTCCCATAAGCACAAAAGTTGTGCTGAGCACTAACTTTTTAATTTCTTTGGTTGAGGGAAGGTAGCATGCCATCACTGTATAGACAGATTCTTGATCATACAGGTGTGCCCAAGTCTCATCTTCAGTATAAAAATTCCAGAAAAAGTGGTCCTTATTGTATTCAAATCTGCCCAATGGTTCCAAACACATATGCTGTCTCCTCTTTCTCAAATCAACTGTTAATTATGAAAAAGCCACTTGGGACACATTTTCCTATATCCATGTGGATAAACTACTCATTAGTACTGTGACCACAGCCAAGTTCCTCAACAATCTCATAGACAGGGAAAACGCCAAGGTCGTCCGCTTTCTCCGTTACTGTACATAATGGCACTAGAGATTCTGATAAAATCTATAAGGGATCATAAACAACTACAAGGAATAAAAATTGCAAAACAGGAATATAAGATAAAGACCTATGCAGATGACATTATGTGTATAATTGAAGATCCAATCCAAAATATCCGTAAATGGCTTGAAACAATTTATGAATATGGAAAAGTAGTGGGCCTTAAAATTAATGGGAAAAAACAAAAATGTTAACGAAGAATATGATAAAGAAAGAACAAGAAATACTACAAAATAAGTCAAATTTCCAGATGAAAAATAAAATTAAGTACTTGAGAATCTGGATTACAGCCAAAAATTCACAATTACTCCAAAATAACTATGTAGAAGCATGGAAAAATATAAAAAAGACCTAAAACAATGGAGTTTTTTAAACCTTTCCTTCCTAGGAAGAATAATTGCAGTAAAAATGAACTTATTGCCAAAGTTATTATACCTGTTCCAAAATATTCCAATTATACGGAATAATAAAACATTCAATGCATGAAACACAGAAATAGCCAAATTTATATGGAATGGGAAAAGGCCCCGTATTAACCATAGGGTAATGATTGACAAAAAACAAAGAGGAGGTTTTGGCTTACCGGACCTGAAAAGTTACCATGCCGCATGTGCCCTGTCGTGGACAAAAGATTGGATATCACTGAAAAACGAAAAACTATTGACTTTAGAAGGGTTTAACCTTAGATTAGGATGGCACGCCTACTTATGGTACGGCAAGACCAAAATAGAAAAAAAAATTGGAAATCACTTCATCTGTTCTGCCCTGATAAAAATCTGGCTGAAATTTAAAACACGCTTCTACAAGGAAATACCCTTATGGTTATCACCAGTTGAAGCAGAACAGAGGAGACAGCAAGGGTGGAAAACCTGGCTGACATATAGAGATATCCTGAAATCTGAAAACGGTCAATTCAAATTAAAGACACAAGAGGAAATAACACAACTATCTGAGGGAATATCATGGCTTCAGTATTTTCAAATCAAAAATATTTATGAAAAAGCCAAAAAAACAGGATTCAATAAAAATGTGGATCTTTGGGATAATTTGATTAACTCCGACAAAAAAACTATTACAAAACTGTACAGTAGATTGATTGATTGGGAGACAGAAACCGAAAATGTAAAAAACTGCATGGTAAAGTGGGCCAAAAATATAGGTAGACCGATCAAATTACAAGAGTGGGAAAAGATATGGTCGCAAAAGCTAAAATATACATATGCTGCAGACCTAAAGGAAAATTGGATGAAAATTTTTCACCGATGGTACATCACACCAAAAAAAAATAGGCATTATGTACAAAAAAGCATCCTCTGAATGCTGGAAATGTCAGACCCACACTGGCAGTTTTTTCCACATGTGGTGGACCTGTCCCAAAACAACAGCTTATTGGAGATTAATTCACAAAGAAATACAACTGATACTACATAAAACATTCCCACTGTGGCCAGAATATTTCCTATTAGGGATAATGGATAAAGATCTTATATTAGACAAAAATGAAGAAATGCTTTTCTTTTATATGTCTACAGCCGCAAGGATCATCTTTGCTAGACAATGGAAAACTGACAAGATTCCATAGAAGGAGGAATGGTTGGATAAAATACTGGAAATAAAAGACATGAACAGACTAACATTCCTCCTGAAAAGGAATGCCCCGAATGCCAGAAAACACACATACTGGACACAAATTGAGGAATATCTTAGTAAGAACAAATAGAACAATTTAATAAGAAGATATTGTAAAAACTATACACCCGACTGAGAATGGGAGTCAACTTGTATATAGTTTTAATCCACCATTTTCTATATTTTTTCCCTTTTTCCTTTCTCTAGTCAACTTCCTTCCTTTTCTTCCCTCTTTTTTCTTTTTCTATGGTAAGTACTTTCCCTCTTTCTTTGTCACACCCTTTTCCCCCTAACCCAACACCAAATATTCAATATGAATTGTAATTTCCTTTTCTACTCTTTACAACTATGTAACCAAGCATAATGAAAAATTTGAATAAATACATTTTCAAAAAAACCCCACAATCTCATAGACAATTATGCACTGGTCTACACAAATCATGTCATTTGTCCCGTTTTTGTTTCCATCAATGACTGCTGTTGGTGGCTTTCCTCTATGTGGGTTGTCTTCAACATGGTTTTCTCTCCTTAACACTTTTTAAAACCAATTATCACATATTATTTTCACCAATTGTTGACTTACCATACACATTTTTGCTTCCTTTGTGGATATCAGCAGCAGTACATCCTTCTTTGTTCAAGCACTTGATGACTGTTCTGTGTTTCAGCTTTATGTATATATTAATCCAGTAAAAACCTGAAAGTGTAATAACATCATATTTGGATTAATAGTTTCAGAGAAAATGGCAAATGGGCATAATTTTCAGTTAAAACCTTTTATGCTTCTTAAGATCACTTATTCACTTCTGAGGACTTAGGCTAGAAGTACTCAAAAGTGGTTTGCCCTTGCCTTCCCTGGATGCAGGCAACAGCAACTCCCCCCACCTCCAATTATTAATCAGTTTGACCCTGTTTAGCCTCCAAGATCAGACAGGAGCTTCTGCCTTCCAAGTATTTAGGATAACAATCAAAATCATAGCTATGGATCCTCCCCCATAATTATTTGAAGCTCTTAGCCCAACTAAAAGCAAACATCATTCAAGACACAAGTTAATGAATGGTTCAGTCTGCAAAGATCGGGTGATGTTCCCCAGCAACCAGGTTTCTCGGTTTCTTAGAAACTAGGAGTTTCTCTCTATCTCACATTAAGAGTTTTGTTTAGCTAAGCACTGTGGAGCTGTCTCCCTTCCTCTGTGTAACTTCAAATGAAGTTCTGTTAAGCCAAGCCCTTCAGAAGATTAAGCTAACACTAAATTTTATCCAGCATAATCCTGGGGAAAAAACCCAGGCATCATCTAAAGTAGAACTATTGTAAATGTCTTCTTGTTTGGATTATTTCACCTTGAAAATGGTCACACCTATTCGATTCAACAATCAATTTCTGTCTCTGGTGGAGGTTTAGACTGTGCAAGATGGAAGATGGAATCCTGAAGTTATCCTGATTTCCAGAAGACAGCTGACTTCTTGTGATTTTCTAAAAATATGTGTTGTAGCTGAAGATTTTCTCTTGATGTGTGCATTTTAGTAGATGTAAGGAGAAATACAATCTGGCTTTTTCCTGTCTTATCTCTTAATTTACCCTTTCCCAAACTGGCTTCTTCTCTCTGGTGTATTCAAGCTTGTTCCAGTTTCTCTCCCCCCACCACCACCACCATCCCACCCCCACGATCACAGTTACAGAGCCCTGTTTAATTGCTTTGAGCTCTCTATGGCCATATCTACACTGACCACTTAGGTTAGTTTGAAACCAACTGTCAGGTATTATGTTCTGCAGTTGATGGTGGTTGGTAATGGAAGGGTTAATGTAAGTATTCGTTCTAAAGGGTTGAGTAATCTGTAAGTAAGAGTTCATGAGTGGAAGCAATTAAGGGTGGAAGTATGCAAGAGATAGGTTGCAGCTGGGTGTTTCTGGATATAAGGAGTGAGCCTTGGAACTGATCTTTGGGAAAAAAGTATTTGTCTTATTTTGGTGATAGATGCTGCTGGCTTTTCCCCAGGTTTGTGGATTTTCAGTATCTTGACCTATCTCCTGAACCCTTACAACCTTGAATCTTTGGACTGGCTTTTGACTACAGTATAGACTCTTGATCCCTGGACTTTGTTTATTGAATTCTCGGTGTTTGACCACTGGACTGGACCCTTTGATTATGGTGTAGCATTTGCTATCAGTTTTTGTTTATTATGTGGCTGAGTGCTATCTTTATGATTTATATTTTAGACTGTTAAAACAGCCAGAAAGTAAGTGCTATTTTAATTAAACTGCTTGATACAAACTAAATAATATTTATATTCCGCTCTTCTCACCCTGAAGGGGACTCAGAGCGGATTGCATCACACATACAGCAGACAGTCCCTGCCAGTTTCACATACAATTACATACAACATACAACATATAACAAGTACAATTTTAGAAGGATTTTCTTCAGGCTGCATCACAGGGTGCGTCACAGGGTGTGATTGCGTCATTACGTCACAAGGGGGTGCTGTTGCTTCATCCTCATGACGGACAGCCTCTGTTTTCCGCATTCCACCTTCAGGCAGCCGATCTTACTTTATTTAGGCATTGTAAGTCCTTGAAAAAATCCTTCCCCGCTTGGCGGTTCCCAGTTTTATCTTTAACTGTTGGGTAAACAGTGGACAGGGCTCATAGCCCGGGATTTGAACATGCAACCTTCAGATTGCCAGCACAGCTGTTGGTACCACTGTGCTATCTCTCCGGCCAAACAAACTAGTTATTTGTTTGGTTCATGTCTACTTGAATAAGGCAGAGCCCTGGCAATGTAACATCAACATAGAAGGATGCAGTTACGGTATGATAATTAGTTACATTGGAAACCCTGGGACAAGTTTGAGGCCTGGATGGTTCTTGCTTATGTACACCACAGAGCCTGCCCTTAATCTGAATTCAGGATTCTTGGGGTCTTTCTCCACAGCCATATAATCCAGAATACCAAGGCAGATAATCTGCTTTGAACTGGATTATATGAGTCCACACTACCATATAATCCAGTTTAAAGCAGATAATGTGGATTTTATACAGCTGTGTGGAAGGGGTCACAACATCCAGCTGTGGAGAATGCAGGGGTTTTTTCAATTCCCCTCGCCATATCAAAATGTGCATGTATGGACCACCAGAACAATTTGTGTTATGTGATGTGTTTTACAGTAGAACACTTTATTATGAACACTTTCCCAACTTTGCTTATGTTCATTTAATGCCCTCCATGCAGACCACAGTGAACTTTCATAGCTTTTGTTGTATCATGTGCCATATGAGTGTAATTTCTTTCAAACTATATAATTGCAATCCTTTGCTATGATAGTAACTGCCATGGCCCCATCCTATGCAATCTTGGGATTTATAGTTTTTGGAAAAAAATAGAATTCTCTATCGGAGAACTGTAGTGGTTCTGCAAACTTCATACAAATTAACTATGACAGATAACCTATCAGTGCTATGATATCATGTGGAAGAGTTTGCACTACATTATGACTGCAGGTTGAGTGCAATTTAATTGACAGAATTATCTTCATAATTTTGGGATTCGTGGCTTGTTGAGGTTGCTGGATAGTTCTGGTTTACCCTCCGTCATTGCAACATCATCAACAAAAATCAAGCTCTCTAGCAGAGACGGTTCCTTCCCAAGCTGCAAATCCCAGAATTCTAGGGAAGGGACAGTCAAATTGAACTGTTATAGCAGGGTACAGGCAGAATCTCTCTCTTTCCTTTTCAGTGATAATAACCTTCATAACTAACGTATAAGCTTACCCTTTCTCTGTATATCAATACTGCTGTTTTTTTCTTGAACAGTTTTGCCCTGTTTCCTTTTAGAGAAAACTAGAAGAGAACCCCACTATCCAGAACAAAATTGATAGCTTTACGGCTGATTCACAGCTGGTAATTTTCCTCAGATGCACATGAGAAAGGAAACTTAAGGTGCATCTACACTGTAGAATTAGTGCAGTCTGACACCATTTATCTGCCATGGCTCAGAGGATTCACTTCCCGAAAAGAGAAAGAAATTCTGATTAATATAGAGGTATGTATTCTTAAAAAGACTATGATATGAGAAATCCCCCTTTACTATAAATGCCCTTGGAACAGGACAGTCTCCTCTAACTTCTCAAATAAAGTTTAACAAAATATAATGGGCAGTACTTACTTTTGTTTGAAAAGTAAACTGTTTTTCACATTGCTTAGGTGTACAATAATTCTTCAATTTGTACAATCATAATTTAGGAACAATGATTGGCTGTACCCAAGAGCCTAAAATAATAAAAGACCAGAAAATATTATCCCTCAGGATTATAGTCCTTGGAAAATTTTCTGCTTCTCATCCTAGTCATATGAAAACATGATAACAGATGTTTAAAAAGGTCTACATCAGTATGTCTACCACTTTACTATTGTCCTTCACTTCAAAGGAAGGACAATGGCATAGCGTTCAAAGGCTTTTATTTTCACTGGTGAAGTAGAGTTGATCTGTAGATTTCTACCAACATGAAATCAGAACAAGCATACTTTAATTCTTGAATACTTCAGTCCTATGTAAATTGACTTGAGAGTAAGCCCAGTATTTTTAATGAGACTCGGTACTTTAGAAATATTCACAGAAAGTAGTATCTGATTTCCTGTCCTGAGTTTGCATTAAAATCTGTATTGATATTATACTTTTCACACATGCTGTGAATAGAACAAGGTACCAGCCTAGAATTTTCTGCTATGGAAATAAAAGCAGAGCACAGCGATTTCACTAGGCATAAGGAGAAAAATGTATGCATCTAAGGTATTCAGACACACAGCCTGAATATCAGATCAGCAATTCCATATACATCAAAAGAAAAGCCAAGGAAAACAGTTTTCATATCATATACAGTCTAAGAACCATCCCTTGCATAAAAATGGGGCTACAGACTTTTAACCTGGTATATGCCAAGACATTTAGTCCCACATCTCCCTATCAGTGAGGCAAGACAAGATAAATATCAGAGAGAAACCATGGAATAATGTTGCACATTAATGACATAATTATTTTCTTAAGACCTCGTCACAAGGGCTGCCAGAATCGTCACACCTCTTTTAAAAGGAACTACTTATACTGCTCATTACTTTGGTCTCCAAACAAACTCTGGTCATTGACAGGGCAGAAAAGGTGATTCTGATCTGGAGTGGGATCAGCAATTCCAGAAGATTCTCTCCATGCTCCCAAAACAGCTTAGGTGCTAGATGAAGGCTACACTCGATGCCTCCAAACTGCCCCTGCAGATGGATGGTGCTGCATGGCTAAGCGACAACAGAATTAGTTTAATTCTACATATCCTCAACTCTTACCATATCCCTTCAGATATAGCATGGGCAGTGCCCACCAGGCACAAAATTGAGCTGGTCACTGCTGGGTGCCTGGAGTGATGATTTCCAGATTGATGAGGGGGGCACAAGAGAGAAGAGGTAGGGGAGGAGGAATCACCACCACCCTTTATCTGATTGACTAGGTGCTCTGAATATTGTCACTCCAGGTGCTGAGTAGTGTCCAGCACCATTTTGTGCCTGTTGGACACCACAAACAACAGATCAAGAGGGCAAGGTAGGTGTCAACCCCTTTCCTATGCTTCCTGAGCCCAGATAAAGTGGGATGGTGGTGTCACGTGTTGCCTCTGTTTCCCAAAGAGGAAGTGGCATAGTTGATTACACACTTTATACTGGAGTTATGGGAAAGCTCTGGAGTATCCTGCAACTTCTGCTGAGATAGGTCAAGCTCTGTGCATCAAGGAGCTGATATAGCCCCCATTCATCTTAAAGTGCCAGTGAAGATTCACCCAAAGTCTCTCTCTCTCCCTTATTTATTTATTCGATTTAGTAGACCGCTCTCTCCGGAGCCCAGAGTGGTTTACAACAATTAAAACCAATAAAACACAAGTAAAACACATAAAACAGAGTTCTAAAACCAATAAAACCCCCCTCCCAACAATAAAAACCTGGCAGATCGGCGACAATGCAGGCG
This sequence comes from Anolis apletophallus, assembly GCA_030556195.1. Classification (NCBI taxonomy): domain Eukaryota; kingdom Metazoa; phylum Chordata; class Lepidosauria; order Squamata; family Anolidae; genus Anolis; species Anolis apletophallus. The sequence goes on along the minus strand of JARBWK010000002.1, from coordinate 35,798,994 downwards.
GCAAGACGCGGCAGGCTGGCAGGTTGCAGCGGCATCAGTCGAGACCGAATGCCTGTCTGAACAGCCAGGTCTTTACAGACTTGCGAAAAGCCATCAAGCCCGATAGGGCTCGCATCTCCTCGGGCAACGAGTTCCAGAGGCTCGGCGCAGCCACTGTGAACGCCCTCTGCCTTGTACTCGACACCCTTAAATAATTACTCTAAATCTCATGCCTGAGCAAGTCTCAGGCATGCAAAGAAGTATTTCAACTCACTCTCTTCTGCTTAGCTGTCTCCCATAAGTCACATCAACTTTGTGTTGGAGCAGTCACCCTGGTCAGACAAACCCTACTCCGACAAACCCTACTCCCATCTTCTGCACTCATATTTAGTCTTTTGCTTACTTTGATCAGCTGCAGCAACCATCTTTTTAATCTGGGCAGATCAAATGAAGCAGAAAAACCAGACTATTTTTGTACAATTTTTCTTTTGAAAAATTCCAAGTAACTCATCCTCTAGTGCAGTTTATTATTTCAATCTGTTTCTTTCTTGTATGTCTTTTCCCTAAATCCTTCATTCACTGCTGTTCTTCACAAGGTACACAACTCCCACATCCTCCTCCCCTTCCCATTTCAGTCACAATTCAGTCACAACATACTCCATAATGAGTAAAACGTAGAAATTCCATTATGCTGTGCTAAAAAGCAGTGAAATTACTTTTCTGACCATTACAGGCAAGAAACTAATACTGTACCAGTTTGGCTTCAATGTAGATGTTTGCATTTCTTTTGACTGAATTTTATTTTAATAATTGTAACCTAATTTTCTAGTTGATCTACACTTGAAATCTTTTCCAGTCTGCAAGCTAAAGATATAGCAGAAGAGAAAACTTGATTGATTTATCGTATACTATATCAGAGCCTAAAATCCAGTGCCACAGTAGTGGGTGTTTACTAATGATCCTTTGACAACAGCTAAAACCCAAAACCTTCTCAAAGGTAGATGTTAAGAACTGGGTGGGGGAAGAAGGAGAAAATGAGATTTCATTTTCTTGCTGCCATTGATAGAAGCAGTTTCATTAACTGAATGATATGGATGAATTTGGCTCTCTATATTGAGCTAATGATCAATATATTGTGAATGTATTTCCAGATTTCAGCAGGGCTACATTTTAGGGTTGTCAACCAATGTTGCAATACATCTTTTTCTGAAGTACCAGCTGAGTGTATCTTATGGTAGGCAACATTTGAAAGCGCATCTGAAACATTGTTAGGCCTTCTCTATACTAAGGCTGAGTGAACAAGTTTGGCACAGGGAATTAGAAAAGGAGAAGTTCCTAAATCAGAATCCGGATTTGCTGGATCTTTTCTATCCTTCTGTGTGTCTTGTAAAACAGAATTCTCCAAATTATGTATGCAGTTGGGTCATGTCATTGTGAGAGCATATTATTGACAAATACGTCTTACATTATTCAGCTACAATAAAAAGTTTTGCCCTTTGCCCATATCATATCTCTGAAATATTTAGTCTGCATTATGCAAATGTTCTTTACAAGTTTGGCATGCCATTATTCTCTGCTTGAATTCTGTAAGTGAGAAAGTCTGGCTTTACTAATGTAACAGTTGAATGAATAAGCTGCAGGGTAGAATCGCAATGGCTTTTGAAGACACAGTTGAGAGGCATGCTATCTTGCAAGTGCTCGCATTTTCTTTTTTAGCTCTTCAATTGGTGTCTGCCCAAATGAGATTCAGATTCTGTAAGGCCTTTTGACATTTCTAATTTTTCTGTTTTGTAAGGTGCATGAAATCGACTCTAGAAAACAAAGGGTTGTGGTTGAAAATTATGAACTGATAGTGATGCAAATGAAGAGGGTGGGGAAGCATTTTTTGTATTTGTCCTTGAAAAATACAATAGCCTAAGGTAGAGGAGAAAATGCTGACTGAAATTGCTACATATAGTGAAAAACTGAGAATAAGAAAGAACCACAGGATTAGTGATATAAGAGTATTGTTCACAGACATACATACATTGACTATAGCAACACAAATGACAGATCTAATGTTCATCACTAGAGTTAGAATTTCCACATCTAACAGTCTTTAAAAAATAGTATTCCCCTTATGTCTGACTGCTTTGCTATTAGGGTTCCCCAATATCACATGGTAGCTCTGAGACTTCAGTACTTAGGAAAAGGAGGACAATATGCAAGCCATAAACTTTGCTGAATTTGTTAGATCCAATGTTTTACATTTGAATGGCATACTATATAGTTCCTATATAGTTCAGGTCCGGGCTATCTGGGGGACCATGTCCTTGTATACGAGCTTTCCTGAGCTCTAATGACTTTAATACATGAAGGTGGCAAAGAAGCATAGAAGCTGAACCATCACCTTTATTGATGATATCTAGCACATGATGTCATGATCTGCTTTGATTCTTTGTGTTAAATTAAAGCTTCAAATTAATTTAGTGGTTTGAATTTTGCTTCTAGGGTAATACTGTTTGAATCACAACTGTTTGTATGTTCTTATCCACATGAGGTTCTCAGAAATCTATCTTGGATGCTTGCAAAATAGATATTATTGAGAAGCTTGTCCCCTCCTTTAAAAAGTACCGTAAATAGAATTGAAAACTTCCAAATTCAAAAGTAAGGAACATTTTAACTTTAGCGATGTTCTTCTGGCTAAATTACCAGGTACATTTTACAGATCAACTGTGTTAATAGCATCTGCATTTTTAATCACGCCAAATTAGAAACACAAAGCAAATGAGACAGTACCTCTTATTGGACTAATTAGTCTTTTAAAATACTGGTAATAAGCTTTTCAGTCACCAAAGAACTTTTCTTTGTCCTTTTTTTTGGTCTGGAACTAATCTAAAAAGTAAAAGGTATTTGATCAGAAAAGCTATACCAAATCTAGCAATTTTGAAGTAAAATAGAAGACATTTCAAAACCTATGTTATTCCCTTGATTGCATATGGTTCTAGAAAGTGATACACATAAATCGCTCTTCGATCCCATAGTTAGTGTATTTATTTTCTAGTTAAACCAAGGTCCACCATGTTCATTTTGAATCCTAAACTATAGGCCCTTCCACACAGCCCTATATTTCAGAATATCAAGACAGAAAATCCCACAATATCTGCTTAGAACTGGGTTGTCTGAGTCTGCACTCAGATAATGTGGGATTTTCTGCCTTATTCTGGGATATAGGGCTGTGTGGAAGGGCACTCAGTTTGGATTTTACTCCACAAACCATTAGCACATAGCATCATCATTTCCTGCAAGTGGATAATTTTTTCCCACAGTTGTCTCTTGGGAAGTGTTGTTGAGTCCAGGCAACATGTTGTCCAGGGGTGGAACTGTGAGGAGCAAATAAGGTCATTACATCACAATTAGTGATTTATTCCCCAAATTTCTAGCACTGCAGTAACTCAAAGCATCAGCTAAGCATTTATGGATAGGTTTCAGCCATCCAAAGGAAAGGGGTAGAAGAAGTGACCAAGGAATGAGATCACAGCAAATATAACAGTTCACGATGGTAACAATTTTCAAGATTTTACTCACTGCAAAGGTAGAAATGTAGAGATTGAGTAAACATTTGCTTGTGAGGCAGAATCCTCGGGGGAGGGGGACTTAATTTTGCTCCCTTATTAATTGCATTCCTGGTTCTCATATGGGAATACTAAACTTACTATTTGTTGTAAATTGTGTCATCAATAGCTCTGTGAATGAGAGACTCTCAAGAACCTGTCATCAGATGCTCTGCTCAGGTATTGAAAATTCCAGGCCACATTTATCTTGATTGAGTCTATTCCTCTACAATAGAATATTTATCTTTTCCTACTGCCCTTTACCTTATCAATCATTATTGTCTTTGCTAGTGAGCCATGTCTTCTTATGATGTGGCCAAAGTATAACTGTCACAGTTTTGTTACCTTTGTTCCCAGGGAGAGTTCCACCTTGATTTGTTCTAGGATGCATTTATTTGTCTGTTTGCAGTTCATGATCTCTTCCAGCATCACATTTCAAATAAAGGTGTTTTCCCTCCTAACAGTTTTCATCACTGACCAGCTTTCCCAGCCATAGATAAAATGTAAAATATGAAATGGCATGGATAATTCTGATTTTGGTATTCAATGGCATATCTGTATACTACTAAGTGCTAGTAGAGTCAATATGGTTCTTGTACAGGCAGATAGCAAAAAAGCCCTAGACATTCTAGGTTTGGAAAGAATTTGTAACCATAGTAAACCAGAAAGCAGAATCCAGCAGGGAGAACATCTCATGAATTTCCACACCCTGAAATAGTTGAGACTCCTCAAAATTAACATGGCCTTATAACCAGGTTTACACAGAGAACTGAATTGAAAGAATCAGTCCTGGGGTGTGAGGAAGTTTTACTACCCACTAATGAAAATGAACATTATCACAGATTAGGCCAATATTAATCTCAGTTCCAGTGACAGTTACAATTCTCTCTTTTGACCTCACACAAAAATAATTTTTAAATTGGCAGTTTCCGTTATTAGTTCCAGCATAGAATCAATGGGAAACTGGTATCTCAACACTAATAAATATTTAGTTGCTTAAATGGGTCTTCTCTAGGCTGGGAAAAAGAAGTGGGTTGAGGACATTGGCTTTGAAAAATTATGATTAAAAATGTAATTATTCATCCTCCTCTACCTCCTCTTCCAAAAATAAAAAAGTTATATGGAGATGTTTACATTTTTAAAAGATGGTACATCCAACACTATATTCTGCAGATTTCAACTATAATGTAAGCCAGATCAAAAAGCATTTCCTGATGTTAGATAGGTTTTATGAGTTGAGGTAGGGGACAAGTGGGAGTGAATAGCTTGAGATATGGGTAAGAGAGATGCTTCTCATTGTGCCCTAACTCTCCAATATGATTCAAGATAGGCCTTTCATGTAGCACTGTATTTACTTATGAAAGAGTGAGTGATCGATTTCAGTGGGATTTGTTGAATGAGATAAAAGCTGCAAGACTGAGACTCGTCTAAAATCAATATATTATACTGCAGAAGGAATGTACTGTATCTTTTATTAAAAATGCAATTGAATTCGGTTATGGCTTTTGGAGAATTACTAACATTTGGCAAATTTCCCAGATCTTGTTATAACTATATTTAAACAATCAGCATTGCAAAGATGTTTGAATGTAACATCATTAACTTTGACTGTCTAGTAAGTTTTATTTATGGCATTCATTTAATTTTTCCAATTCTGGGAACAGAATTGTGCTGCCCATATAAATATAAAGTTATATTGCTGTGCTGCTGTGTTTGGTAGTTTTGCATCCAACTTTACATCTTAACAATTTTAGTTTGCTAGAAAGGCAATGCATCAGCTGAAAGCATGTTTCTAATACATAAGAAGATTTATAATTTAGAAGCATGTCTCACCTGGAAGCTCTTGATTATAGGGTCCACTTCTGCCCTTGGTATCTGACAGAAACAGAGAATGTCCATAACAGCAGCTTATTGCTGTTAAGTGCAGCAATAAAAGGCACAATTTCTGGGATGTTTTAAATATTAAAAATCAAGAGCAATTTTCTTGGTTGAGCAATTTTTGATTTTATTGGACTTTCTGCTAGCCACAACTCTAGAAGCATAGAGTTTGGTAGAGTAGAAGGAGAGTTCAGGTTTCTTCAAACTACATAATTATAGCATCTTAATTCACTGTCATGGCTCTATCCTATGGAGTCTTGGAACTGGCAATTTTGAAAGGGGCAGGTAATAATAATAATAATAATAATAATGTATGAATAGCCCACCACCATCTCCCTGAGGGACTCGGAGCAGTTCATAAGCACTTGAGGTGCAGACACGCAAAATACCAAAGTGGAAAGACAATAACACAAAGCAATAATTAATATAAACATCACAAAACCTGCCTGGTTAAGATCAGTAAAATACAACAATAGCTGCAGAACCAAACAAACTGCAATCAATATCAGTCATATAAAGTGCACAGTGACATAATCTCTAGGTCACTCAAGAATGGGAGCCAAAAGTAAGACTACAAGTCAAGGTACACAAATCAATGATAAGGTCAAGGAATTAAACATTTTCACATTTTATTGATGAGGAATACTGAGCTAGATGGATCAGCCAAGGGTAGTACTGGGTCCTAAGCACAGGCAGATTCAAAAAGTGACAGAGAGAGCTTTGACCAATCAATAAAGCATTATCACCCCCTCCTCACTAAATGCAGGTAGCAAGAAAAAGTCACAAAAAGATGGGAGAATACGATGATTATGCCAAACAACTGTTGATGTAGGAATTTGGTTTACTTCCTGTCATATATAAATATATTTTTCTCTAAGCCTAGAGGTAGATGAAATTTTAAGACAAAAGCATCCCCTCAATAAAATAGGAGGCTCCTGGGTTGAAAAAAAGAATGCTGGGGGGGGGGGGGTAGGAGTTCTCCTTGGATGTACATTTCCTAATTTTGCCCAAGACAAAGTTAGAAGGACCAGATGAGAGCTATTTTTTTTTCCAAATCCCATGTGTTTGAAATAGTCCTGTTTCTTTTTCCCCAGTGCTCATATATCTACATGAATACTTTACATGCAAAGGAATATCTTAAAATAAAAGTTTAAATCAATCCATTTATTAGTGAATATTAAGTAAGAGGGGAACTTGGCTCTGTGTTTGTTTGGTCAGCAGAAAGGAAGCGGCCAAAAGCTGATCAGCAGGCTTGGTAGCTATAATCGGTCCCATTACATTGTAATATAAAGTAATAGTAAAAGTCAGACTTGTGTCTAATTGCCAGGAGGCACCTAAACTCATGCAAATGTTTCCTGATGTAAAAATAGAATTAATATGCTTTCATTTACTCCATAATCACTATGCCTTCTCATCATTTTAACTAGTGTGCATAGTAACTCGGTTGCCTTAAAACTAGCCACCTTTTTGCTAGTTTAAGATTGGTGGGATGGGGAAAATTGAGTAACAGTAATTGAGCAGCAGTATCACTAATGATAGTGCAGCAGACATTAAGACATAAAGAAGTAAATCCTTTATTCAGGATAAATGTTGAAGTGCTGATTCAACACTTGGAGGAAAGAAAAAGAATGACACCCATTGGTCCCATTTCTAACCTCAGTACACTCAGAGGGAAATATCAAATAAGTTCTCCTGGGATAAATTATATACATCATTCTAGGCCAAGCTTGTGCAATAAGAAAATAATTATCTTCTATACAAAGCTGACCCGTGACATTTCATTGCCAACTAGAACTGCAGGTGGTGACTGACTTCTACTCTTCCAAATTCTGTTCTTCCAGGGGGTTTTGAAATATTCTGGAGGGCCTTCTCTGTGTCCCACCACCTGCACAGGGATCCTAGTGAGAACTCAGGAGAGGAACTACTGCATGGCTCCTCCCAGGCTTTAGAACTCCCTTACAAGAAAGGTTAGACTGTCACCATCCTTGCTTCCATGGCTTCCACAGGGAGGTTAAGATTGTAACATGTATGTATATGTGCATGCATTTTAGCAGGTCTTTGAAAACTGCTGAAAGTGACTGGGTCTTGCAGAATTGTGATATACTATCTAAGTTTTCATTTGCTGTCAAAGGCTTGAAACGGCTGGAATCACTGGGTTGCTGTAAGTTTTCCGGGCTGTATGGCCATATTCCAGAAGCATTCTCTCCTGAAGTTTCACCCATATCTATCGCAGGCATCCTCAGAGGTTATGAGGTTTGTTGGAGACTAGGCAAATGGGATTTATATATCTGTGGAATGTCCAGGGTGGGGGAATGAACTCTTGCCTGTTTGAAGCACATGTGAATGTTGCAATTGGTCACCTTAATTAGCATTGAATAGCCTTGCAGCTTCAAAACTTTGCTGCTTCCTGCCTGGGGGGAATCCTTTGTTGGTAGGTGATTAGCTGGCCCTGACTGTTTCTTTTCTGAAATTCCCCTGCTTTTTGAGTGTTGCTTTTTATTTACTGTCCTTATTTTAGAGTTTTTTTAATACTCGTAGCCAGATTCAGTTCATTTTCATGGTTTCCGCCTTTCCGTTGAATTTGTCCAAATGCTTGTGGATAAGTTTTGATTAACCATTGTTTTAATGGCTATATTTTAATTGGTTTTAATCTCTGGCTGTTTTAATTTTTGGTGTGTGTTTCCTGTACCCTTCCTGTACCCTTTTAGCTGTGCTTCTTCTAGCTGTTGTTAAAAGTCCCAATCTGAGAAAAAGGTGGGAGGACAAGGAGTTTAGACATAATCCTCAAAGTGAGCTAAATTATTTTGGCTTCTGAGGCAGAAATTCCCCAATGCAATTCTTCCCTTACTTTGCAGCTACACTCTAGTAACCAGAAATGAAATAAAATTAACCATGTGTTGCCCTTTTATGACACCTACATTCTGCTGCCAAAGCCTGTTGCCTTCCAGTACTTAATGGTTTGATTTATCCTGTATTTACAGTGGTACACAAACTAAGCTGTTTTCAATTTCTTGAGGGCTAGGGTAGAGGCCAGCAAACATCATCATGCTACCTAATCAGACATTCAATCAAACCAAATGAAATAGAACACAGTTGAGAGAGTATATGGATGTAGTTTGGTTACAACTTTAAGTGCCATAAGTCAATACTACGGAATGTTTGTAGTTTCACCAAACTACAAACATCAAGTTGCCATAGCAATTAAAGTGGTGTCAAATTGTATTAATTCTACAGTGTAGATGTATCCTATGGGTCAGTTGCAAAATGGTCCAAAAGTAGTGTCAGCTGATGACTTCTGCATCAGTGGAAAAGTGAATGTGTGGCTTTCTGTGGTGCTTAATCTTGTCTCCAAAAGTAGTTCAAAACTTGAGGTAACACCTTTAAAGTTTGAAATAAAACCTGGAGCACATTCACTGTTTGACTGAGACAGGAGTCCTCAGCTCTATATGGAAAAAGAAAAGAGGAGGAAAAATGAAACTGGCAGAAGAAAATTAGAAAGAAGAGAAATATTATATGAAAAAGCAATTAAAAAGTAAATGTGAAAGAACTGGTGGGGATCAAGGGCTAATGAGAACTCCTGGTACTCTAGGGTAGTCTTGATCATTCTGAATTCTGAGGCTTTTACAATAATGAAAACCCAATTAAAAATGAATATCTCATAGCGACTCAACTGATGCTTTAAAAAGGACTGATAACTGCATGATAAACCTGGGAAATGTGGAAATGCCAACTTTCTCTTTACAAGCATAGTGCAGTACAGTTTGCCCTCCATATCTGTGGACTCCACATCTGTAGATTTGATCGACCATAGATTGAAACACATCCAAAAAATCCAGAGAGTCTTGCCAATTTATTTATTTATTTCGGATATTTGTACCCCGCCCTTCTCAACCCCGGGGTGGGGTGGGGGCTCAGGGCGGCTGAATGAATTCACAGATGTGGGTGGCCATGTGCTTGTGAGAATGAGGTGGTATGAACAGCAGCCCATGAAAGTTCTGTATACGGGGGTTACAGGTGCTCCTGGAAGGTGGTGAAATATCCACATTCATGATGCTGCCTTTTTATGATGCTTTGATCATTCATTGATTTTGGAATCTGCAGAGGGTCCTGAAACTGATTCCCTATGGATTCTTTCCCATCATGCCCTCTTGCAATGAGAGTGACTATTGCATAACATTTCTAAAATGGATGGGGAACACTGAAGAGTCCTGGTACCGAATGGTCCACTCATCCTGTTGTGACTGTACACTACTTGTTATGGAAAATGGAGGTCCAAAAAAGTACAAAAATATGAATTGGATAGCTTTTTAAAGGAAAAACCTGAGACTTCTGCATTTTATGCCCCATGGCATGTTTTCTCCTGTAATAGTAAAACTCTGTCAGCATCACCTCGAAGCATCTATTTGTTAGTTACTTACTAATCACATCTGTGGCCTTATCACCCAAACTACTGGTCAGCACATCTGAGGGTGCATCTACACTGTAAAATTAAGGCAGTTTGACCCCGCCACATTAGCTGCCTTGATTCAATGCTATGGATTCATGGGACAAGGTTCTTTGACTTATCAAAAAAGTGCTGGCAACTCACCAAACTACAATTCCCATGCTTCCATAGAATTGAGCTATGGCTGTTAAAATGGTATCAAACTGGATTATACAGAATGCATGAACTCTGAATGTTCTTTCTTTCAATAGCTTCAATCTTTCCAAAGAGAAGAAACAGTTAAAATATGGTAGGTTAACTTCAATTATTATTCAAGTTGCTTTCACAGGTTGAAAGGCATCCAAGTGGAGTCTGAATGTCACTGATATTCCCATTTGTATAATAATAGTACTAAGAAGAAATGCATTTATGATATTATTCAACTGCCTTGGTATATTACATTGACACAAATAATGGAATTTCATGGGGATAAGCGGATTAGTGTGATGCGGGTTGTTATTGAAAAAATGCTAAAACTAAATATTTTCTACTTTTCCTAAATATTCTGATTAGAAACAGATTTTAACTATTCAACATAGGCCTTCCATCACATTTTAACATCCTGTGAGTTTTCTAAAACAATTTAGAATATAAACTCAATAATAATAATATCTGTTTCTTATGTTAAACTAAGCAAGTGCAATATGTTTCTTAAGTTGCCATCTATTTTTATACACAAAGCACTGGAGCATAGTGAGGAAATCTTTTCTAAAGAATATGTCAAGTATGCTTGATAGAGCCAGGACGTAGCTAAAACTGTGCAGCAAAACTAAATAATAACAACAACAATAACAACTTTATTTTTGTTTCCTGCCACCATCTCCCCAAAGACACTTGGGGCGGCTTACACGGGAACCAAGCCCAGTCAACAGTTAAAATATAACACAATAAAATACATATACAAAACATCATAAAAACATAAACCATCATACAACAACCAGTAGCCGAGCATAGTGGACATTTCGGAAACTAAGGTGCAAGGCAAGGGCTTGTGCAATACAATTGGAAGGACAGGGCTGATAGGAAAGTGCAAGAGCCAGTTTATAAGTTAGGGCCAGAAGGGCCAAGTCAATTAGTGCAATACAACTACAGGGGCAGGGACAATAGTAAAGTACAAGAGCCAGATATTAAGTTATGGCTAAAAGGGCCAATTTATCTTGTGAATGGATTAATCAAAGGCACATTGGAACATCCATGTTTTTAGGTCTTTATGAAAAGTGGACAGGGTAGGTGTTAATCTAGAGCTGGGGGACCACCACTAAGAAGGTCCTCTCCCTTGTCCCCTCCAAGTGTGCTTCTGATGGAGGTGGAAGCAAAAGAAGGGCCTCCCTAGCAGATCTTAAAGCTCATTGAGGTTCATAGGAGAAGATGTGACTACAAAGATAGGCTGGACCTGAACCATTTAGGGCTTTGTAGGTAATAACCTGCACCTTGAATTGGGATCAGAATCTTATCAGCAGTCAGTGGAGCTATTTTAACAAAGGGGTTGTCCACTCCTTGGAATTCGCTCCAGTTACAGGGACTTTTTGTTATGAAAGTCACTGTAAATACAAATGTTCTTGTAATATAATTTTTCTAGACCCCTTACCAACTTCTCATGCACAAAGGATATAATTTTTCAAGAAACATTCCACAAAACAAGGTTTTACTGTGCCAGAACTTTTCTATTGATCTCAAAGACATTTACAAGCATGAAGCTATGTTCGAGAGCATCTGTGCTTTTTTTTTTGGTCCTAGGCTGTTTGTTAGGATTTTATTGAAGTATGTTTCTGGGGATAACCCTTTTATTCTCATTCCTCTTTCAGAGGGACATTGTGGTGAAAGCTGACCTCTAATTTTCTGTTTCCTTTCTTCCTATACAGCCTTTCAAATTCAAGGATTGGGAGCAATAGGGCAGTAGACAAAACTAGACTACAGACTCTGAGGGTGTATACAGATGATGGCTTTGTTTGGAAAGAATATTGATGTTCACATTTTCCAAGGTATGTCATTCATTTTGTTCTTTTTTCAAATGTGGTGTTTATGTGTGTGTGCACACCTTCAAGTCTTTTCTAACTTATGGTAACCATAATGTAAACCTATCACAGAGTTTTCTTGGTATTATTTGTTCTGATCATGTAGTCATATGAGTTTGCCATTTTCTATTAGTTACATCCATTCACTTCCATTTTCATGAGCCAGGTTGGGGGAGAATAATCTTCCCTTAAAGGAGACTCACTACCCCCAGAGGGTTCTAGGAAGAGTCATTTTTTCATATTTAAAAAAGAAGTTGATGTTCCAGAGGGTCTGAGCAAGTTTCCAGGGCTTAGAAAAGTATGTGAGGAGCATAACTACAAAAGGAGCTACAGTATACCATATGTAATGCTATTTGAAAGCAGAAATTGCCTTTGTATATCTATATAGGCATCTTGTAGCATCTTTCAGAATGAGAACTTTTATCTCAAAAGGAAGCAAACTGGTATTGAAGCAAAGCCACCACTTTTGGAGATAGCCCGTATCACACAATACTGTGCATATTCCATTGTCAGCATGCTCCTACCCTTGATCAATTCATCCTAGCATATTAATGGGAAAACGTATAAATAGCTGTATATTGTGCCACATTCCCATCACTTACCTGGTATGAGGAGACTGTTCTGCTTATGTGGTGACATCAGAGAGCAGGAGTCTCCTTCTCTTCATTCTCTTCACTTCCTCTTGCTATTTCCGAGACTATAATTCTTTGATTTCAAGTTTTTTGAAATGTCATTAGCTGTAATTGCAAAACTAATTTAGCAATTACTTTTAAAAATTACAGAATAGTATCGCTGCAAGAAAGTAGAGTTATGATTTTAAGTGGAAATATGGCTGCGGGACCGCAGATTGGTGAATTGGCACAGTTCCACAAATGCAGTGAGCTGCACTACTGAGGGTGCTCATCCTAGTTTGTTGTCAGTATTTATGATTGTGCAACTGCTGTGGAATAGCAGCTTTTTGCTATAAAGTCTTAATGGAGAAAAATAAATGTGTAGTATTAGCTTTTGTTGATACATCTGAGGAAGTAGACTTAAGTCTATGAAAACTTATGCTGCCAACTTTTTTTTCAGAATCAGTCGAAAAAGTTCTGCAAGGTCCCTTTATGTTCAAGGTCCCTTTGCATGCTACAACATCCCTTTGAATTCTACCTCCAGATAGAATCAAAGACTCGAAATATGAATGTTTAATGACATATAGATTAATTTACATATTTTTTCTTTTGAAAATACATTTTAAAATCAAAGATGAACAGAAAAACATACATTCGTTTACAGTTTCTTTGAAAAATTAGTATTTTAAAAATCAGTATATGGAGAAACAGAAATAAATAGAACAAAAACATATTGTATAGTTCTGCCCTGGGACTTTTAATCTTTTATTTTTTCATAGATTCCGAGCACTCACAATTCTAAATACTATATTATCTTGTTTATGTATACAGTTTGGGAACATAGCCAAGATTCAAAGATCCATAAAACAACTTCTGTAAGCACTAGAATTGTTTAGTGTTTTTTTTTTAACAGAAGCCCATCTCCACCCCAGGCCACATGGCAAACTGCTTCTGAAATGTAGAGGTTTCAAAGGTACTTTTTGTTATGCCTTGAGGTCAACTGTTCAGAGAATGAAAGTCCAAAAGTCCAAAATTGTGCTGGCCTAGGGCAAGTATCATTCCAATCATTACAATTCGCAACAAGCATTGGGACAGAAAAGCTTTAAAATCTAAATTGATTAACCAAACATTTTAAGGTAATGCACCCTGAATTCTATTCAGACTCCCAGTATTACCTAATTATTATTTTTGCTAACTGTCCTAATCTGTGAGGAAAGCCAGAGTCCCTAACTTCTAACAAATGAGCTAGAGTCAGACTAATGAAAACATTTTCGAGTTCTTCTGTTGAGCTATGCAGCTACGTTTCTGCTGATCTTTTGCTCTAGCTGACCTTTGAAAATGACAGAACGTTCACTGTTGATGCCTTTTTAAAAGACATCTATCTTGCCTGAGCACCCAAAAAAAAGGGAATAAGAAATAAAGGAGGGTGGGAGGAGGGGAAAAAAAGAAAGGACACCAGACATCCAAGACAGACATATATTTATAGTGAATCAAACTGTCATTTTTGTTCTGCTGGTGTCTGTTATCACATCTGGACAAGCAATCATTCTCTAGGTTGGCTTCACACAACCTTGAATTTTTAGGAATGTCCTTGAGAACTAATGCAGCTTTACTTAGCAACAGTTCGCCAGCATACGAACACTATTCAAAAATCTTGGCAGTAAAGGCTGCTAATAAACATTTAATTTACAACCCATCCCATTCTTTTAGCTTAGCAAAGTGCTTCTTGCTTCCATCTGTTTCTTCTGATTTATTAAAATCCCTATTTAGCTCTGTGTTGCCTTGGGGCATGGGGGTGGGTTGCACAAAGCACCATGATGGGCTGAGACAATAGTAGGGTATAAAATATGTTCATGATTCAGCAGCAACAAATTCAAATTTTCTTTCTATTTCTATTTTGGGATTACAGATTGATTCAGCATGCCGACAAAGTAAGTAATGTGGAATGATCCCCTTCGATCAATTTATTGCATCATTGTGAATAAGAAGGAGAAATGCATTACATCACTATGCAGAAAAGTTATTCAAATACATTATTTGCACTTGGAATACTTGGCCTAAACAGACAAAGTCATCCTAAGTAGCCCACATGGAATTAAATACATAACAAGTGTAATTTATAAGGAAGGAATAGCTGAATAATCATAAACCTGAGTACGAAGTTTTCCATGTGTTGTAAGTCACAGTGCATTCCCTGAGCAATTTAAATAAAATGTAAAGACATCATGATGTGTTATAGTCTCTAAAAAAAATTGAAATACCTTTCTCTGCCATTGTTACCTTAAGTTAAGAGTTTAATTCATTCTATGACTGTGCTCTTAATTCAAACACTCTTATCGCAAAGCTCATATTCCCATTGAAATACTATTGCTCCGTTCTGGCCCCCTGAACCCCACCTCCCCATTTTTGTTACATGTTTTAAAATGAGAAAATGTACATTATAAATAACAAACAATGTATAAAAAGCCAATTTACATGGAACAATAAAAAAGCTCAATTTTTAAATGGTAGAAGCACAAAGTTGTGGCAAGGAAGCACATTTGAGGCAACAAAATGTGTGTTAGCCAGTGTAACAACAAGGCAAAAATGGCACATTTACATGGGACAATAAAAAAGATCAACTTTAAAATTGTAGATCCACAAAGTTGTGGCACAATGGTAGAAACACTAAGTTGTGGCAAAGAAGGGAAAGTTCAACCCAAAGTTCATCAAAGCAGACAAGAGCAAAGCCGACAGCAATCTCCCAAGGCAAACAAAATCATGAGGCATGGAGGCACGAGATATGGCTCTAAAGCCCTGTACTCTTGTGCTAGCACTCTCTCTCATGCTAGCTCTTAACTCAAAATTCTGCTCTTATGCCAATGCAAAAACAGCACAAACACCAGCTCTTAACTCAAAATGCTCTTAAGTTGGGATGCTCTTATGTTGAGGTTCCACTTATACAATGGCATAGCAAAATTGTGTTCCTTACGCAAAGCTGTTTGTAATATTTTCAAGACATGGATGGCTGAATCTGAGCATGCAGAATCTGTCCACATGGAAAGCAATTTTATATGCCTACTTGGAAGTCTTATTTATTATTTTGTCTCAATTTAACAATATTTAATTCTAAAGATACAGTAAGATACTTTGATCACTGGAGTCAATGGAGACAGGTTGAATTATGGGTCTGTGAGAATAATCAAATAATACCTGTATCTTAGGATACATCTACAAAATAGTCTCCAGTCATTGGTTCAGCTTCTGCATACCCACAACTGACTTTAATGACAAATAGAAATAGAACTGGGTGTCATCATGTTAGACTCTCACCGCATATAGGATGGAGAGGGGACATATAGCAGCTGAAACTGAATATTTCTGAAGTTTGGTATTACCTCCATTGGTACATTGATAGTATTCCTCTCCATATGCTAGTGAGCAAAAATGGGGTTGTTTTTTTTTTTTGAAGGAGAGCAGGGATCATATTTATTAGGCCTGGTTGATCCATAAAAAATGTTTCTAAACTCATTTCAGATGTAGAGGGTGCTGGCGTTTCGTATCAGGTGGAGTTCTGAAATTTTCCATCAAAATTTCAAAATTATTTTGTGAAGACTAACAAAATTTGTTAGTAATTCGTTAGTGGCGGATGTGCATGCGCAATGTGCGAAAACCTCCCAAAACTAGATTTGACAGCCCAGGTCTTCCCTCAGCTTCTGCTTCGTGGCCCTCACTGCCGGCCAGACCAAGAGCGGAGAGGGGGCCCCCTCGGCCGCCACCTCCTCCTTGGTGGCGTTACGCGCATTGGTGCTTTCCTAGGCGCTGAGGATTGGAAAGGATGCCCTCCACTCCTCCGTGCCTGGGAAGGAACCAACGCACGTTAGCTTTAACGTACATTAGTTCCTTCCTAGGCGCCGAAGAGTGGAAAGGATGCCTTCCACTCCTCAGTACCTGGAAAGGAACCAAGGTGCGTTAGCTTTAACACACGTTGGTGCCTTCCCAGGTGCCAAGGAGTGGAAAGGATGCCCTCTATTCCTCGGCGCCTGGGAAGGAACCAATGTGCATTAGCTTTAACACGCGTTGGTTCCCAAACACTGAGCAGTGGAGGGGATGCCCTCCACTCCTCGACACCTGGGAACCAATGCGTGTTAGCTTTAACGTGTGTTGGTTCCCAGGCGCAAACCAGGGGACCAGAGCTGCAGATTTCCTCCTGATCGGCCAGGCTTTCTCTCCGCTTGGGAAGGAAAGTCTGGGTGATCGGCAGGAAATCTCTTGCAGATCTCAGCCTGGGCTTGGAAGCCCATGCCCCCCCAGATCAGAAAGGCACTAGAGGGGGTGAGAGGAGCACCAGGAGCCCAGTCCCCGGGCAGCTCTCGTAGGCCTCAGCTCTGGCTGAGGAAGAGGACACTCCTGGCAGTGGCCCAGGGAAGGAGAAAACCTTTCCGAACATGGCGATTCCTTTACAAAAAATGGCGGCAATGGATTCGAATTTGGTAATTCACTTCCGGGTTGCTTACAGCGGTTCAAAAACGTATAGTAAGTACTTTAGAAACAAATTTCATACGAATTTGATCAAGAAACGAAAAACTTAACCAGGCCTAATATTTATGTCTTTAGGGAGGGAGTTCCAATTGTGGGGGGTAATCACAGAGAAGGCCCTCTCCCTTGTTGCCACCAGCTATACTTGTTCATATTTACACTATTTTTTCCTCATTCTCTTATTCTTTTCTGGATTGTCAAAAGAGATTTGGCTATTAAATCATGCCAAAATGTAGAAAATACATATGCACGTCATGTGTGTGTATCAATGCCACCTTATTTCTGAAAAGCATATTCTTTACCTTGACATTTTTCATTTGAGCCAGCATCACTCAGCAAAGAGGGATTGGGGGGAATGGGAGGAAAATGTTCTCCAATGTTTTCTCTGAGTGAGTTCTAAATTAAACCTTGGATAAAATCCTGTCACTCCATTTCCACGAAATAGAGATTGGTTTTCTATTGCCTGTAGGGGAGGGTGGATTTCACTGAAATGTTAAAGAGTGGATTGCAATTTTTCTTGTTTCACCTTCAAAGGGGGCGGAGAATGTACTCTCTTTTTTTGCATTTATTTTAAGCTGATAAAGCTACTCACTGTTTGCAGTTCCTGGAATGTCTTGGAAACAGTGTGAGATGGCATGACACAGCCTGGCATCACTCCTACACCATGCTAGGAAGTCCGGCTCTTGAGATCCTGAAGTGAGAGCTATGCATTGATATGACTGAAGCAGTGTAGATAAAGAAAAGAAAATTATTGTCCACTGTGCACAGTTATGTAAGGTAAGCAGGACCTTCA
The DNA here is from genome assembly GCA_030556195.1 of Anolis apletophallus. Classification (NCBI taxonomy): domain Eukaryota; kingdom Metazoa; phylum Chordata; class Lepidosauria; order Squamata; family Anolidae; genus Anolis; species Anolis apletophallus. Next base: position 35,781,124 of record JARBWK010000002.1, on the reverse strand, counting down.
GGGATGACCCAAAGGTCCTATGTCAATGGTGCAGTGAAAATGCTTTGAGTTTAATCCCAGAGTTTAGGGAGCTATACAAGGTTCTGAACCCATTTTGGGGATCTGGTTTATCATGGATACCTCAACATTGTATAAAAATGCAGTTTGACACCATTTTAACTGTTCAAACTATGGGGTAATGCAATTTGTAGTTTTACAAGGTTTTCAGTCTTCTTTGCCAAAGGGTGCTGGTGCCTTAGCAAACTACAAATCCCAAGATTATATAGCATTGAGCCATGGTACTTAATGTAGTATCACACGGCATTACTTCTACAGTCTAGATCAGTGGTTCCCAAACTTTTTTGGCCTACCGCCCCCTTTCCAGAATTTTTTTTTTACTCACCGCCCCCTTAGAAATTTTTTTTACATTTTATTAGCAATTAAACAGAAAGATATATATATATTAATGTTTCTACCTTTTTCGTAAAATTAAATGTTTTAATGTGTTTTATATTTTAATTTAAATGTTATTTTAATTGCATGTTGTTTTTATGGCATTGAAAAAAGAAGGGGCTGGCACTGGACAAGCGAGGCCCACCTTGAAAAGTGCCTCCCGCTCGCCCCGCCCTGCTCTGGGCCTAGCAAGGCACGTTTGTGAGGACGTCCCCATTGGAAGAAAGAGGCAATACACAGGACTGCACCATGGGTGGGGTTGACGAGAAGAAGGAGGCGTGTGCTGCTGTTTTCATGGCAACGTCTGCTCGGGGATCGCGCGCTTGCAACTGTGTCCCTGTGAGTTAGAATCCCCGGGCAGGGGTTGCTGTGGAAACTGCAGCACACACCTCCTTCCTCTCATCAACCCTGCCCATGGTGCAGTCTTGTGTATAGCCTCTTTCTTCCAACGGGGACATCCTCGCAAGCGCGCAACCCTGCAAGTGTCAAGTAAGCCTGGATCACGCCACCGCCCTCTTACAGGGGTTCAGCGCTCCCCAAATTCTCCTGAACCTCCCAGCCCCCCCCCCTTGGATTGCCCCACCGCCCTCCAGGGGGTGGTATCGCCCACTTTGGGAGCCACTGGTCTAGATAAAGCACAGGGAAATGCAGGCCCATGGCCTGGATGTCGTCCCTTCGGGTCATTCCTCTGGCCCAGCCACCCAGAGGCAATCACATGTCAAACTCTCCTTTTGGCAGGAGGATGTGCTGGCCACTGGACCTGGGCTGGAGCCAGAAGAACCGCCCCAAGGGTCATATCTCCCAGAAACAGCAAGGCAAGGCAGACAGGGAAGGCAGGCAGCACAGCAGTCAATGTAGGCAATGGGAAGTAGGGAGGAAAAGGAGGCCAGGGAGGGAGCAAGCCCCACCACTGCCAAGCATGCCTTTGCTCTCCTCCCACTCGTGCCTCCCTCCCCTCCTCTTCTGTCACTCTCTTTCTTTCTCCTCTCTTCTGCCTTGTGCTCTCTCTCTTCTGCCCTTCTTTTCTGCCTCGCACTCTCTTGCCCCCTCCTTTTTGCCTCATGCTCTTTCTCTTCCTTCCCTTCTACCTTACACTTTCTCACCCCTCCCTCCCGATCCCCCATGCCAACCACCTCCCAGCCTTCCCCTCTCCAACCTCCCCCACACCCATTCCTTATGGCTCCTCATGGCCCAGCATGCAGCCCCCTTTCGGAAATGTTTGCCCATGCCTGGTCTAGATGTACTCACCACTTTACAACAACATCTGTCAAACTGTCTGGTCCCTCTTAAGCAAAAATATTGACAGCCACTCATGGAATGATGAGATCAGACAAAGAAATGGGTTAAAAACTATAACTTTTTCTCCTTTATTGTAAGGATGCACATACACTGTAAAACTTATACAGTTTGACACCACTTTAACTTTTCCTACTTCTTGGCAGGGGGTTTGACTGAACAGCTCATGAGGTCTCTTCCAACTCCATGATTCTATAATTCTATGATTCATAGGAATCATGGGAATTGTAGCATTATGCAATCTTTCACCTTCTCGGCCAAATATCACTCATGCCTTGCCAAACTATAACTCCCATAATTCCACAGCATTGAGTCATGGCAATGAAAATAGTGTCCAACTGCATTAATTATATAATGTGTACATGCACCCTAAGTTGTATAGAACCTCTAAAGACTGTAATGAAACTCAAAATGGTTTCATCACACATCTGACATAATAATAACCAGACACCCCTTTACAATTTGGGATGTAATATGCACTAAAAGTGCCTTTACTCTGATTTTTTTTGGATGAATGACATTCCATCACCTTCCACCCAAAGAATAATTTAAAAGATTGTGTTGCCAAGCTGTGTGATGAGAATGGAAATGGCATTCATTGTGTTCCTTAGTGGCAAAGCTGTTACATTCCAAGGCTTGAAGACTGCATTATTATACCTACATTCAGTTTTTCAATGATCTGAAACTTCAAAAGTTTAGCTTATCAGAGAAAAAGTACTTGATCCATACCTGGATTCATTTGTACTTAGCAGCTCAGTAAATATGTGGTAACAACACCACACCAGTATCTTGAAGGCTGCAGATTAATTTGCAAGTAAAATGAAAGAAAAATAAATACAAATATAAACAAAACATATTTTATACCTAAGATGTTCAAGTCAGAATTCTATTTATAATTTATATTTGAATGTCTGGAATAAGCTAAAAGCAAACAAACAGCCTGTGCAAATATCTTCTGATTCTATTCTGTATGATGCACTTGAATGTACTAATCTGCTTTAAAAATTATGGGCACAAGGAAGCTTGAATACTTCATGACTGACAGCACCATCTCAATTGAATATTTTTTTAGGACAGCCATGACGGTTTTTAGAGCTAGATCCTGCCATTTAGTTAGGTTAAGAAGGAGGCAAAGTATTACTAGGTAGAAGATGCTTGAACAGCTGGTTGATAAGTGCGACCATGTCCATTGTTCTGACAATGAAGCTCATGAGCCAATTCGGAATGCAATTTTTCATTCAACTTCTTTTCCATTATAGCAATTAATTAATTCCTGATAAAAGACTGAAACCCATGATTTTTAAATGCTATTTCCAATATGGGAGTTACTCTGCACAAAATCTTTGCTCACCTATAGGAAGATGACAGGGAGAAGACTCCATAGAAAGAGAGCTCTACATCTTGGAAGCACTCACCAGGAACACCACCTCTTAAATCCATTCTAAACAATCCTCTCTGGATTCCAAAAATACCTCCTTATAACCTCAAAGCTTGTGGAACATAGAGCTCAGACACAAGATCTTTAGACTTTATAAATAATAATTAGTCCTTGTAACTGTGTCCAGAAACAGATAGGTAGTAGGCTTGTGCCACGGATTCAGTGTGGTCAGTTCCCTTTGGCCAATCTGGCTTGTTCAGCTGGCCATAATGACCATAATGGTAAGGGCTCAGCCACCATGTTTTTTTCAGCTGAAATGGGCCACACAGCAGTCAGTCACAGCTCCTTCTCTCCTATGTCTATTTAATGGAGTAAGCACCTCCATTGCTCTCCGTTGTGTCCTGGCAGTAGAGAGCTGGTACTGTCCAATTGCCTTGCCGCTCGCTCTCAGCTTTATTTTTTTTTTGGCTTGGCCTCTCTCTAGCATTGAATATGTTTGTTTCTCCTTTATTCTCCTTTATTTTCTTTATTTTTATTTAGTGGGACTGGGTGTTGGGAAAGTGTGAACAAGAAAAGCAAAGACTTTGGAAGAAGGTGCTTGTTGTTGTTTTTATTAGTAAAGAAGAAAGTGTAATAGTGGGGGACTGAGCTCTGTGATGTGGAAGTTCATCTTTGACATTTGGCAGGAAGGAATGGTGTTACAGGGCAGGGCCAGTGAGGGAATACCTTTTGGGGAATTTTTAAGGAGATTCCTAAAAATCAGGGGATAATCGCCCTGAGTCCCCCTTCGAGGGTAGAGAATAACTGAAATTAAAAAAATAAAATAACCCAAACATTATGAAACTTTGTGGACTAACAGTGGTAAATGCGTCCTCCAAGTGTGGTCATGTTTGTTCCAATACCCCTAAAAATGATGGGAAGGAGAGCCTGAGAAGCCACCCTATTGCTGCCAATGGGCTGGATCTAGCTGCATTTTTTAGCTGTGGATGGAAAACAGCTATTCAGCTACTTGCCCGTGTTTGGGAGATGCACAAAGCTGAAATGCACAAAGTCTAATGGGTAGACATCAGTCTTGGTGCAGTATTCTAGATCAATTGAGGATTCAATAGACTTTGGAAAGATGGCCTCATGTAGATGACATTACAATAATCCAAAGAGAATGTAGCAACAAAAATGGTTTACTGTGTCCATATCAAACACCTTCAAGAAAGGAGTATGTAGAATTTTGAACTAGACAGGTCCAGTACTGTCTCTATGCACTTCTGGATATGATACCATGAAGCTACTTGATGTCAGAACCAGCCTGCTTGATATGGCCACATGGGAAACAAGTCAAGATTCTACTAAGTTCCACCATATTGAAGCTTCAATGTTTTGGGGAGGGGAAAAACCTGCTCTGGCTGCCAGACAATCTTCTCCTTCAAGACGGGCTCATGCTGACAAGGAGCAGCAGGGTGCAATGACAAAGAGGGAATCTCACTCTGCATTGTACATGAAAGAAATAAACTACGCTTGGCATAAAATACAAGTACAATAAGCATAAAAACAGCTGGTTCCTTCCTACTAATTAGAACTAAACAAATAATTCACAAGGAATAATTTATTCAATAAATTCCTCCTGTCCCTTTTCACAGCTGTTCCGCAAACAGAGTCTATTTTAGACACTTCATGCATTATTCATAATTAACCATTTTGGGGGTAGGGGATTTGTCCTATATTTTGACTAAGCAGTATATATGACAGGCAGGGGGTTCAACTCAAAAGCTGCATTTTTTCTCAGTAATGATAATACTGCTCGAGACTATTCTTTTTCCTTTGTTAAATTAGTTGTGTAATTTTCTGCTTTTCTGCTTATTATTATGAGGTACAGAGTGATATGGAATGTTTTGATAAAGTCAACCCATTTGTATAGCTAGCCTGTACAACAGAAGAACACAATTGCAAATGGTTGGTCTTAATGATGATACTGTATGACCTCCTGGAAGTCCCATGAAATCCATGCATTCTTGCCTCTTAAACAATACTTAAGCAGCTTATATTTGTATAGTACTCCAGGCAAATAGTAAGATTTCTAATTCAATGGAAAACCTGCAGTTGTGCAGTCCTTGTCTGCAGTCCCCCTTTTAGACCTCAATTTGAATGTACCGAGTTATGGGGATGTTCATGTCAGCAATGTGTGTACCTGTGGCACAGAAAACTTAATCTCTCATTCTTCCTCCTTTCCTTTTCTTTCTGTCATAGTTGTGAAAAGACTTCTGAAGAAGTCTGAATCATTTCCAGATACCATTTAATCATCTATCAATATTTATCAATACAATTTCACTATTAGAGAAAGGTCCTGATGATAAGAGCCGTTGGACAATGAAACAGGCTTCCTCAGGGCCCTTCCAGACAGGCCTAAAACCCAAGAGAAACTGGCCCCAAAGATTGAGGGTTTTTTTGGGGGGGGGCAGGTTATGGCCAGCATTGGCACAGAAGAGGGGTACAGCTGCTCATTCCCTGCCCTCCCTCACCCCCTTTTCTACCTTTACACAATATAAAATTAGAGAGTTACCAACACCATAGGCTGAAAAAGGTGCAATGGAGTGCTCTGAAGCCTCCAGCATTGGTAACTCTCTAATTTTATATTGTTTAAAAATAAAAAGGGGGTGAGGGAAGGGAGGATAACATTACTATTCCTCCTTAATGGGCTGCTTGAGTCCACGGAGGCAGGATCACTGTGGAGTCTCCTCCTGAGATCACACATGTGAATCTCAAGAGCAGTCTCCATACACACCCCACAACTGCCAAGATCTGGATTTCATTGAAAGGTCCAGATCTTTGAAGATGTTTTTTTAAACTTGTAGTAAACCTGGAAATCCAGGTTTTCTCCAGGTTAAACTAGATTAGATTGAGGTGTCATTTGGCTACCTCAGACTAATCTGGAAAATAACGGGCTTTAGGTCTGTGTAGATGGGGCCTCTGTATAAATCCACATTGAATTGGATTATGAGGCAGTGTGGACTCAGATAATCCAGTTCAAAGCAGATATTGTGGATTATCTGCCTTGATATTCTGTGGAAGGGCCCTGAGTTTGATTGAATCTTCTTGACTTGGGATTTCCAAACAGAGGCTGAATAACCACATGTGCTTTGACTGTGTAGTCCTGCATGGCAGGAGGTTGAAATGGATGGTCCTTGTGGTCTCTTGCAACTCTATGATTCTATGAATTAAGGCTCTTCCACACAGCCATATAATCCAGAATATCAAGGCAGAAGATACTACAATATCTGCTTTGAACTGGGTTATCCGAGTCCATACTGCATATATTCCAGTTCAAAGCTTAAAATGTGGGATTTTATTCAGCTGTATGGAAGGGGCAGTAGTAAATTGCCAAAAAACCTTTTTCAAGATAGCTGCTCTTTTCCTTCATTCCCCAATAGCCCTTGCCCTATTTCCAAAAATTTGTTTCACACAGTAAAAAATATTTGCCGACACCTTTGCTGAGGGAGGAATATCAGTGTACTTCTCCAATATTTGCTGCAAGCTTGAAAGTGATGTCAAATGAAGAGCAAACCACACACAAAGATAGCCAAAATTTGTTGTTGGATTTAAAGTTTAGATGATTGATTTACACCTGTCTGTATATGATTAAAAATAATTATTCTAAACCAAAAAGCATAAATTGGTTTCCAAATAATATATGGTTGGGTCTTTGTACAGATTGTCTTTGGAAAACCATCACTTTGTCACATGTGAGAAAAGTGAATGCTTCTCTTAAGCTACCTGAGAAGACAAGGCCTTGGAACTTTTTGGGGACAAAACAGTGCTTAATTCAAAACTAGTCACAGCAGAGGATTTTCTTTTTAAAATAATTGCACACAATTTGCTGCTGTTAAACTGCTGGTAGCCAAAACTTGGGATATCTACTAGAAATTATTCAGCATTCTATTAAAAAAAACTCGATTCATTTTGTGCCCATTTCTGATTTATAGGTAAAAATAAGGTCCACTGATACCCATTCATTGATTGCTTTGTCTTTGGACAAAACAAGGCTGCATCATCAGGTTTCAAATGCTGTAAAGTGCACAAGCAAAATTGATATACTAGCTTGCCATACCAGGTGGGCTTGCCAGCCTGTTCTGAACACCAGAAATTACCCTATAGGCCACAACTGCAGCAGTGCTTTCCTGCAAGATCTGTGGAACTGTTAATTCAATTGATAGCCTAATCACTCTCACATGATAAGGTGGGGCCATTTTGTTTTTGGGGTAATGCTGCCCCTTACCTTGCCATGGTGTCACTACTGCTGTACCTTTCCCTAGTAAAAGAGAAAAATACCTTCAAGCAAAAGGTAATGGTTCAACATACTTTACTAATGAATATTGAAGATAGAGCAGGCTTATTTTCTGAGTAGGACCTGGAGCAATTGATTCAAACTACAGGAAAATATTCCACCTATACTAGGAAAAAATGCTTGATGGTAAAAGATATATTGCCTCCGAATATAGTGGATTCTCTTTCTTTGGTTATTTTTTTAAAAAAAAAACAGATACCATCTTGCAGGAGCATTTTAATTATGTATTCCTGCATGGCCAGAGATTGGAATTGATGGAGCTTGTGGTTTCCCACAACATTATGATTCTATCCATTTTGCCCTCCCATACCCCGAATAACGAGCCGACAACAATAATGACACAAGTATCTTTGGGTTCAAATCTTTGGGCAACATTTATTGTTACCTATTGAATTCCTAACCACTAACTCAAGGGGTGTTAGGAATCAATCAACTTCCACCAAATTTGGGGGCGGACACCGAGGCTGATCTGCCAGAACACCAGATCCAGCCACAACAGGGAAAAGGGTAAGGGGCCAACTCACCCGAGCTTGAGAATGGCCCCCCACCCTTCCAGGGCCATCCAATCCACCTCACTACACCACAGAACTTCACTGAGAGGCTATAACTACCTGGCCCTCACCCTAAAGGGGATGCCTTCAGGTGAACACCAATTAGGGAATTTCCCTAACAACCAACCGCC
>JARBWK010000002.1:35600895-35772900 GCA_030556195.1 Anolis apletophallus | reverse complement strand
GGAATCCCGAGCCCTCCCCGTCAAACACCCCCACCCCGCCCGAAACCGGGCAGCCCGTAACCACCGCCGCCACCCGGACTCAGGCAGCGTGCACGAGGGGGAAAGGGAAAATGGGGTCCCACGGGGAGAAGAGAGGAAGAAGGCACCCCCCTCCCCCAAAACCCCGTCACCGACCTTCTCCTGCTGCACAAGCCCTGCCCAGTTCACCGCTGCTCCGCTCCGGTGGTCCTTTCTTCTGCGGCTTCCCTTCTCCCGAATCTTCCCCGCGTCTTCTCTTCCTTTCTATTCGTCCTGTCTTCCCTCTCCTCTCCTCTCCTCGTCTTCTTTCTTCCGCTCCTCTTCACCGCTCCTCTCTTCAATTCTCCCTTCAGCTCTTCTCTTCCTTTCTTCCTCTCCTCTTCTCGCCTACTCTTCTCCTCTTCCTTCCTTCCTTCCCTTCCTGTCTTCCCTCTTCACTCTTCGCTCTTCCCTTTTCCAGTCCGGACCAGCAGCAGAAAGGGCGAAACTACAACCTCTCTGCTCGCTGCACAAGCTCGGAATGGCTTGTAAGGGCGGGGCCTCGCTGAAAGCCCCGCCCCCGCGCCTAAAGGTTCCCAGGAACCTTTGCTCTCCTCGAGGCCGGGAGGGGCAAATCCCTCTCATCACAGCAAGCTGTGATAAAATGTCGTTGTGTAGTTTAAATCATATCCTACTTGAGTATACGAACGTTAAAGTTAAGACTTCAGTATATTATAGTTCATTTTAGGGGTTAAATGGCTTTTGCCAGGAATATCTCACACAAATGTAGAAGCCTTTAAGATGAATTTCATACACTGTCATAGCCTTATAATATCACAAAATGTTTGGGAGTAAGATTTGATCCATATTTGCAGTTTCATTGTTGAATCCTTACATGTAGTCAGATTCAACCACATGACTCATTGCAACTTTGGAAGATAGCTGCCTGTAAATAAACACATGCACACACACCTCTATCCACCTTTGGAGAACCACGACCATAATTCCAGGGTAAGTATTAAACATCTTGGGAAATGTACATTTCTTAAACTACAAATCCCAGAGTTCTCAACCAATATGGCACTGGGCATGCTGAGTGGGAGATCCCCAAAGGTATCTTAAGGAACTCACAAGATAGATCTTTCAATAGTTTGATTCAGAGCAGTTTCCTATGTGGCTGCTATAGAATGTATTTCCATATGGGACATATGGGCTCCTAATTCATGTTGTCATGTGGATGTACATGATCTTGAAGATGTACATAATCTCATGGATGACAGGAAAACAAACATTTTTGCCATAGTAAAATACACCTTATTTGACAATATGCTCCGTTGGAAGCAACTGGATTGAATGAACAGCATTTACTTGAAACATTCACTTGATTTCATGGAGAATGAGGTATGTGCAAGACCTGAAATGAGCTTGTGGCCGTATCTATTTGCAGTGTGAACTTTATCTTTGTGATTAATAGTTCTCTTCCTCCCATTCCCCCACCCTTCAAGCTCTTTAAAGCAATTCCAGTGCTGCAAGTAGCTTCTATGAAAAGCTATCAAAGGCATATGTCATATCTTGAGTGCTGTGTGTCAGCCCCATGGTGGATTTCAGAGAAGGAACTGTCTGCCCTTGTCATCTATAGAGTAGCCCTCATTACATTTCAAAACAATTTCTTGAGAGTGATGAAATGTGGAATCACTTTGTCCAATTTGCACTTGCGGCATATAGCACTGATGTTTCAAAACCAATGGGGATCCTCCAAGTTCTCCAGATTTCTCTAAATAAAAAGTGCTTTCATTAATAAAACTAGCTTCCTCACCGAGAAATGCTATTTTATTTAATTATTTGAATCTTTCTGCAGTTAAATGTCATAAACAGTGAGATTTGGTGGAAGAGCATCTCTTTACTTCATTAAATAATTTCTACCATTTTCAGAAGTCTTCTTCCAATGTTGTATCATGGTCACCATAATCAATGTTAGCATTTGGTATCTAAAACAATGATGTTAGAGTCACAAAATGTCTTGACCATGCTCAGTGAAATCTTTGACATATTTTTTTCTAAATTGCAACCTCCCTATTGTCTCCTGTGGGATGAAAATGACTACAACAACTGGCAAGGATTGTGCTTGAAGTGGTGCTTCATCAGATTTAGTGGGATGAGGGGTAATCCATGTTGCCTTGACTGCTCATGTAGGAGGGTGTACATGGAAAAACAGAATAATAATAATAATAATACTTTATTACTTGTGAGTCGCCCTCCACCAATGGTGCTCCGGGCGACTTACATCCTTTAAAAACATAGATACATCAGTTAAAACAGCAGATATGAGCCGTAGAAGGCTCTGCCATCCATCCAGTTCAGTCCCCGAAAGCCTGGCGGAAGAGCCAGGTTTTCAGGCCAGCCAGAAATCTGGCCGGGGCCAGTGTGGCACTAAGCGCAGGCGGGAGCGCGTTCCAGATCATAGGGGCCGCCACCGAGAAGGCTCTTCTACGGGTCTCAGTCAGCCGGGGCCTCTCACCCCAGGGATAGCTAACCGGTCGCCATTTATTACGCGTGTATGGTCTTTCGCAGCGTTGGTCTGTCAGCTGATCGCCCAGGTAGGCTGGTCCCATTTTTTGCCGAGCTTTGAAGGTTATCACCATGAGTTTGTAGATCGCTCTAAGCTCAATGGGTAACCAGTGAAGATCTTTTAAAATTGGTGAAATATGGCTCCTGGCCGATGCCCCGGAGATGAGTCTGGCCGCTGCATTCTGGATGAGTCTCAACCTCCGAGTCGTGGCCAACGGTAGGCCCACATACAAGGCGTTGCAGTAGTCAAGACGGGAGACCACGGTGGCATGAAAATAGGGAGTTGAGTTATTTTTTCCATGCCGTAATATTTCATTTCAGAGCACAGAGTAGACCGCTGTTCTTGCAGGACTTGCAACATACGATCAGGGCCCTTTTGGCCAGTCTGGTGGGGGACAGAGGACTAAGAAGACACCTTTTCATTCTGTGTGGCAGTTGTGGTGGGAAAAAGTAGCTGATTATAGTGAACCCCTTTGCACCGTTTTGGTTAAGAGGTCTCAAGAACTGTCTCTTGATGTCTTTGGACTCAAAGGATTGGTGATGGCTCGGAGATTTTGGTCTTCTCACTTTAAGTTCTGGGACTGGAGGTCCTTAGGTCTGTCTTCCAGTAGGTGGCCAGATGGAGAGCAACCAGGTATTGTGTTGACCTCAGGGCACAGGTGTTTGACCCAGAGGAAGGCTCAGGAGGAAATCCAAAAGGGATGACTGCTTCAGCTGATTACTTGCTAAGATGCTTCCCACCTTCTTGTTCCTTTCCAGGTTCAACACACTTAAATATCCTTTTATGTTATATAAAGTGGCCCTTATTCAACCCAACTTTCTGTGTTTGTTGTTGTAATTCCATGATAGGTCAGCAAATTACGATACAATTTCTAGAGTGTGTCTATTTGAAGAAATGACAGAGGAAGATGGGGCTTGAGGTCAAGGGGCTCAGAGAAGACATACTTTTGCATCCATAGTCCACATCTGGAAGAAATCAGAGCTGGTGGTGACTAGGGCTGGAAAAGATCTGACAATTTTGTTTTTGCCCACTTTTAGGCCAAAATCCTACATCAAACAATAAGAGCATAATGCTCGACTAATGTCCAGAATCCAGAGAATGGAAAATGAGGTCATGACCTTGGTCCCTGGCAGATCTAATTGGAGATCTGGCACAATGAATCTAATTTTTCTCCTCTCTTCACCCCACCAGCAGCCAGAAATTACTGTGGCAGCAACAGGAGGCTTCATGGATAGCTGCCTATAGTGGAGGAGCTGATGAATAATTCCTTGGTAATTTCTCCAGCAAGGCATCTATGTACATAACTCTTAGTTACATCATAGATGTCACCAACAGGATTTCAGCCTTAGAGGGTTGGGGGGGGGGGGGAATCTCACATTTACAGATTTGAGTGAATTCTTAAAAAAAAACTATTGAAACAAACTTCTCAGTCACTTATGCCAGATAAATTCAAACAGTCCCCATCTAGAGAATATTGCATGTGTTTCTCATAGAGTTGTTAAAACTTTATAAGCCTGTTTTTAAAAAAGGAATTTAATCCAGCATTGACATGATTGAAAACTCAGGGATTTGAATAAAAATGTTGAAGAATAAGCAAATAGAGGAAATATTTTTTGCCTCATGTTATAGCAACTTAGCCATTCTGATTATCATTAACAGCCATTCTGATTGTTCATTTGTTCTTCATTTTCAAGAAATATTGAATATTAAAAATATTCACATGTCATTAAAGTAAAACCACCATGTTTTATAGTTTGAAAATATTCACTCCATCCAACAAAACAATGAAATGAAGCAAATCTACTTTAAAGGCAAAGCACATGAAAATAATCTTATTCATGGAAATGTGAGCTGTTAGTTACTCTAGAGATTAAAAGGATTTGTGTATGTGTGTGCACGACCTACATATACATGAGAGATTAGGTCTGAAAATCTGAAACTTAATGTGAAAAACCATGAGAACAGATTTATAAAGGCTCTCTTAAAACACACACACACACACCTCCTCCCCTGGAGCAAGACTAGTTGGATTTATCTGTCCCTAAGGCAAAGTTTCATGTAACTAGCTGCTAAGTATGAAAACTGATAACCAATATGGTAAAATACTTTTAAACCAGTCAAAACCCATCTCTATTTTCCTAAAGCATTGTTCACCTTGAAAGTGTGTGTGTGTGTGTGTGTGTATGCACCTAAGTCTTTCTCCCTCTTATATTTTTTAAAAAGTTAATCACCATTAAACTTTATGTGATGAACAGTTATTGATCACTGAACATAATCTCTTAGGGTTATTAAAATATAATTCCAAATAATAATAATCCTTAATGACCATCTTATAATTGTACCTGTGAACGCCAGCACCTTCCCAGTAAATATTCTTCTCAAATGTCAGGGAAGTTTTCATGCTGCAGCTCCCTAAATAAGTTGCCCAAGAAACCTGGGTTAATTTATTTGTTATCAAATGAATGATAGTTTCTTTATAAGAAAAGCAGGTAAAGGGGGTTCAGCACCTACATATAGAACTTCTGGCTGTATTTCAGAGAAATAAAGACTAAACTGAATGCTGCCTTTGAAAACTAGTTACTGTGACGATGAAAAAAAGGAAGAAAATACAGAGGAACATATGTTAACATATGGAGAGAGAGTGAGAGTGTTTTTACTTTAGTATTCCACTACAGCAGGGGTCAGGAACCTATGGTTCGCGAGCCATATCTGGCTATTTTGATGATTGCATCTGGCTCTTTGGTGCCACGACCCCTCAAAAATTGCCAGGTTGAGAACCACTACTCCAGAGCATCGGCAGAGGCAAAGGAGGCAAAGGCAGTGTAGGTGCTCTTTTTCTCTCTCACCGGCCCAGGGGCGTGAGAGGTGAGAGGGGTGCTCGGCACGCGCCGACCTCCCTGCAGCCCTGCCCCCTTCTTCCACCTCTTCCTTCCCTCTGTGCGGAGGGAAGAGGAGAAAGAGAGGATGGGCCCGCAAGGAGGGAAGAGGAGGAAGAGGGGATAGGTCCGCAGGGAGGGTGGCACGTGCCGAGCATCCCTCCCACCTCTCGCGCCCCTGGGCTGGTGAGAGAGAGAGAGCCTCCCCCCGGCAACACACGCTCTTTCTCTTTCTCTCTCACACACACACTTTCTCCCTCTCTAGTATTAACATCCTGACCTGAAGCAGTTTCCTGTGCTGCTTTCCACATGAGAGGAAGGTGCTTCTGAGTGAAGGACCTTGGTTCCCTCCTCTTTTCCTTCCTTCCTTCCTTCCTTCCTTCTCTTCCTTCCTTTCCTTCTTCCTCCCTTTCCTCCCTCCCTCCCCTCCTTCATTTCCTTCTTTCCCTCCCCTTCTTTCCTTCTTCCTCCCTTCCTTCCCTTCCCTCCCTCCCTCCTTCCTTTCCTTCTTTCCTTCCCCTTCTTTCCTTCTTCCTCCCTTCCTTCCCCTCCTTCCTTCCCTCCCTCCTTCCTTTCCTTCTTTCCCTCTCCTTCTTTCCTTCTTCCGGCCTTCTTTTCCTTCCCTCCCTTCCCCTTCCTTTCCTTCCCTCCTTCCTTCTCTTCGCTCCTTCTTTCCTTCTTTCCTTCCTTCCTTTTTTCCTGTCCCTCCTTCCTTTCCTTCCTTTTTTTCATTTCCATCTTTTCCTCCTTCCCTCTCTCCCCCTCTCCCTTCCTTCCTTCCTTCCCTTTCTTCCCTTTCTTCCCCTTCATTTCCTCCCTTCTTTTCTCCCTTAACAGCTTCTCTCTTTTTCAGTGGCTCTTCTTGTTCAACTCATGTGTTGGGAGGGTTCCTTTATGACAGAAGAGGGTTGGACTGGATGGCCTTTGGTGGTCTCTTTGTTGCTCACATCTATGCTAGGCACGGCAGCCTCAGAGGTTGTGAGGTCTGTTTGAAACTAGGCAAGTGGGGTTTGTATATCTGTGGAATGTCCAGGGTGGGGAAAAAAACTCTTGTCTGCTTGAGGTGAGTGAGAATGTTGCAATTGGTCACCTCAATGAGCATTGAATGGCCTTGCAGTTACAAAATCTGGCTGCTTCCTGCCTTGGAGAACCTTTTGTTTGGGGTGGGGGGAGGGTTAGCTGCCCCTTGTAGTTTTTTGTCAGGAATTTGCCTGTGTTTTTAGTGTTGCTCTTTATTTTCTTGTTGCGGGTTATAAAAAATAAAGCTATTACTATTATTATGTACAAGAAGCATTCTCTCCTGGTGTTTTGCCCACATCTATGATAGGCAGCCTCAGAGGTTGTGAGGTTTGTTGGAATTAGGCAAGTGGGGTTTGTATATCTGTGGAATGTCCAGGGTGAGAAAAAAACCTCTTGTCTGCTTGAGGTGAGTGAGAATGTTGCAATTGGTCACCTCAATGGGAATTGAATGGCCTTTCAGTTACAAAGCCTGGCTGCTTCCTGCCTGGGAGAATCTTTTGTTGGGGTGGGTTAGCTGACCCTCAATGTTTCTTGTCAGGAATTCCCCTGTGTTTTTAGTGTTGTTATTTATTTACTGGGAGATGGTGGTGGGGTATAAATAAAGTTTATTATTATTGTTATTATTATTATGGTGAGTATTATTACAACAGTATTTAATAGAATAAATTCAGAGGCTTATTATACTCACATTTAGTTGATTTCAGTGTTAAAATGTATATATTATATGGCTCTCACAGAAATACATTTCCAAATATGTTGCTTTTACGGCTCTCGGAGTCAAAAACGTTATTGACCCCTGCTCTACAGTATATAATACTCTGATATCTTTGAATTATTAACATTCTGGGTTTTTTAAATAAAAGCAACAACTTCTGATTTTCATATAAGGAAATGGTTTATAAAAAGCCTATCTTATTTTGGCTAGAAAATAAAAATAAGAAAAATCACAAAGGATCGTGAAGAAGGAAAAACCACAAGCAGTGTAGTTGACTCCTGAGATAGCACTACATATTATGTATAGCAATCTGAAACTGCTTGAACTGGATCCTATGGAATCCAGGATTTTCTAGTTTTTAGAGCCATTACAGATAACTGTACTACATGTCACTGCACTACAGATCACTCCCATTCAAGCAAAATGATGCTTAAAATTATACAACTATTACTATTATCCAATCTAGGTTCAGCAAATGAAGAGGCGCTAATGCAGCGTTTCTCAACCTGGGAGGTCATGAAAGGATTCAAAGGGGTCGCCAAAGACCATCAGAAAACACAGTATTTTATGTTGCCCATGGGGGGTGGGAAGTTTGGCACAATTCTATTGTTGGTGGGGTTCAGAATGCTCTTTGATTGTAGATGAACTATAAATCCCAGCAACTACAACTCCTAAATGTCAAGGTCTATATTCCCCAAACTCCACCAATGTTCGCATTTGGGCATATCGAGTATTTGTACCAAGTTTGGTCCAGATTCATCATTATTTGAGTCCACAGTGCTCTCTGGATATAGGTGAACTACAACTCCAAAACTCAATGCCAATGCCCACCATATCCTTCCAGGATTTTCTGTTTGCCATGGGAGTTCTGTGTGCCAAGATTGGTTCAATTTCACTGTTATTGAAAGAGAATGCTCTTTGATACAGTTAGCTATAAATTCTAGCAACCATAACTCCCAAATAACAATATTAATTCTTCCACCACCACCACCCCACCAGTATTCAAATTTGGGCATATTGGGTATTTGTGCCAAATTTCAGCCGGTGAATGAAAATACATCCTGAATATCAGATATTTACTTTACGATTCATAACAGTAACAAAATTACAGTTATGAAATAGCAACAAAAATAATTTTATGGTTGGGGGTCACCATAACATGAGGAACTGTATTAAGAAATCACGGCATTAGGAAGGTTGAAAACTACTGCATTAAGGGATAATATTCCAAACACATGTTGTAAAATGGAACACACCAAAGAATTTCAGAAGAAAATCAATCTGTGCTTTATGGATGATAGCAAAGCATTTGATGGCATAGTTCGTGGAAATTCTATGGATTAAAAATATGGGTGTGTCATAATATTTGATTATCCAAATGTATAGCTTGTACTCAAGACCACAGGCTACCTTCAGGACAGAATACAGATTAATGTACTGGTTTCCAATTGGCAAGTAGGTTAGGCAAGGCTGCATTTTATAACCTTATCCATTTTCCTATATGCTTAATACATCATAAACAATGCACAGGATTAGACTCAGAGGAAGGAGTCATGAAAACAGAAGGAAGGAACATCAACAATTATGCAGATCACACCTGAGAAGTGGCAGAAAATAGCAAAGACTTGGCATGATTACTAAAGAAAGTCAGGAAGAGAAAGCACAAAGGCAGAACTACAGTTAAATGTTAAGAAACCAAAATAATGATCATACATGATTTACATAACTTTAAATAGATAATTAATACATTGAAATAGTTCAAGATTTTCCATGACTTGGCTCTGTTCTTAATCAGAATTCAATCCATGGCAATGAAATCAGAAGAAGATTAGAACTTGGAAGGAAGCTATGAAGGAATGAGACAAAATACTCAGGTGTAAAGATATATTATTACTAAAGTTAGGATTGTACATGCTATCATATTTACACCTTCTGCGCAGGGTTGTGAAAGCTGGACAAGGATGAAAACAGATTTATAAAGCTGACTCAATTAAAATGTGTTGCTGGAGAAGAGTTCTGTGGATACCATGGACTGTTAAAAAGACAAAATGCCCTAGAGCAAATCAAGTCTGGGCTTTTCCAAGAAGCCAAGATGATTAAGCTGAGTGTCACGACTCCCACAGATGGCAAAGACAACGCCAAGCTAGTAAAAATATATACAGTTTATTTTTAACAAAACATAGCCTCAGTCCGGCATTCCAAAAACCCACACCCAAAACCGAAAGCAAAATAGATAAGCCGTCCGTCTTCAGACGAATCTTGAGCTGTAAATCGGCTTGCAGTCTGTGATGCGAAGACCCGTCCAGAGAAGGAAAGAAGGAGTGCTTCACATTCCAGGAGCTGAGTATACAAACAAACACATGAAAACCCCCGCAACCCACAGCAAACTCCCCTTCACCCTTTATACCATACCAGACACTCACAGCAACACAGGAAATGGTCAAACAGGACGCAGTAGACACTAAACATAAAAGCACACATTAAAGTCCCAACCCCCCAACATGCAACAATGTCAGCTAGAGCTGCCATAGCAGCTCCCCCAGAACCCAGCATGAACACAGCCCAAATACTCACAGCTTGCTGGGAATCAAGAACCAAGACACGAACCCACAAAATCACAAGATACAGGAACCAGCAACCCACAGCAACACCTTGGCCGACCGCAGATTCCCAAATCCCCAAGCCTTACTGTTATACCCTTACAAATCAGAGTCATCAGACTCCCCACCCAAATCCGCCCTAGTGCCCTCAGCTGCAGCCCTGGGTGTGTTCCTCCAATTTTCCCATCTTTGCTCTGCAGTTAAAGGACCCCAGTCCAATTCCACATTCCCACTAGGCCAACCAAGATCACTGGAAAAACCAAAAAATGAACTTTCGCTGGACTCAGCATTTAACACATTCCTGACATCCTGCACCAATGCTGAGTCCAGCTCAGTATCACTGTCTTCTGAGGGTAACTCCACGTCAAACCCCTCAAAAGTCTCATCACTGGTAGGCTCCCTAAGTATTTGTCGGACCTTCCTCCTATGTTCTGCCTCTTCCAAATGCTCATCACTTGCAGCCCTCTTTCTCCCAGCTGCAGGAGGCCCGCCCAAACCTCCCTCTTCCAAGGACATGTCTGACAAACTCTCCTCTTCCCAGTTACTACCTGTAGCAACTACAGGCTCAGGTTGCTCAACCACAACACTGAGAGTATAGTACTTTGGCCATATCATTTTAAAAACCCAATAATGACTCATTGAATCAACAATAATGCTTGATAAGATGGACAAAGAGGAAGACCACAGATAGATTCAATCAATGACAACATGGCCTTGAATCTGCAGATTCTATTGCGCTGTTGGTGATAGCATGGCTTGGAGATTTGTCACTGGTCAAAGTCACTTAATTAAAGTCAACTAATAACAACTGGCAGAGAATTCTAGACGATGAATAAAACTACAAATCCCACAATTCCATAGGATGAACTCATCACAATTAAAGTTATACCACACCAGTTGTTTAATGTGAAAGAAACACTGTGTTTATTGTCATTGGAAGGTAATCCATTTTTGTTTTTGAATCCCCTTTGACGCCAACATGGAGCATTACAGTGGCTTCAGAATACAGAATATGGAATTTGCTATCTGAGCTACTTATCACAGACTGGTTGGTTTTGAAACGTTTGATTTCTAAGTATATACTTTTCACACACCGTTTTAAAAATCTATAAATCTTATATCCTGTCACTGCTGACACACCATTCCAAATTATGAATATGTCACCAAATATCCATTTGAATATAGATTTTGGGGGACTAAAAAGTACAAGCCCCAACGATTTGAAGCTGAAAGGTGAACTCTTATTTAATTATGTATGCAGTGTGAAGATATACTGCCGATATATTTCAGCAAACACATGTTCTGGGACTTTGCTGAGACAGAGCCATCCAGAATATATTGTTCCCTTTCTCTGCTATGAAGTCCCAAAGCCCATGTGATTTCAAGTCATCAGAATAGCCTAATGAGGTTGCCAGAGGTGCTAAATCTCAAAATGAAGTAGAAGAAGATGGTATGAGTTGGAAAGAAATAGCCATGAGGATATTGCATAGCTTGACCTTGTAAAAGTTTTATGTTTGGGCCTTGGCTAAAAGTAGTTCTTTTATTTCCCAGAAACTTGTCTGCTCATCCAGGATTACATGTTGGTTAGGTATATGATGCGATCAAAGTAAATATATGATGGGGGAGCCATTCCAAAAGTAAGTGTTTACCATTTAAAACAATAGATTAAAGAGAGTCAAAAGACTAAGTGTGTGGAACATTACATTACAGATGATGGATAGAAGGATATAAAGTAGTGAAGGACAAGGCTGTTTGTTTCAACGCATTCTACAGGATTAGGTAATACCATTAGCAAGAGAAAAAGCAACAGAGGTGTAGAATACAGAAGAGGCAGAGAGAGTAATGAACAAGATGCTAGTTGTTAAACTCGCATTCATTAAAAATAGTTATCAAGAAAAGGAACACTAATGAGACTTTGGATTTTAAGCTTTTCACAGAAAAGCAGTCTTTATAATTTTTCTCTGTTTTTTTTCTAAGTTCCACAAAAGCACCTATGCTGACAGGAAACTAAAAGAAGATGAGAAATAATAATTCATGAAAGAGAAAGATTTTGAACATTCTGATTGCATAAATTACACAGACAGTTTGATTTTGACTAATGCAGAGAAATGATCTTAGATGATTACAGCACAGAAGGCCATGTTCACAAATGAAAGGAAATCCAGGTCTGGAACTGGAAGACCTGATCAAGTACCAAAGTGGATGATTCTAATATGTGACTTTAAATGTGCAGGGAGACAAGACAAGATGAGGTTATTTTCAGAGGATAGGACCAAAAGGGTGTGGAGAGGAAAATGGAAACAACTTTTATCTTCACTTCAGCAAAGAATGGGTCATATTAAAGAAAAGGGGGAAAAAATTGAAGTACAGTTGTCCCTCTATATCCACGAATTCTGCATCCATCGATTCCATCAGTCATGGCTAGAAAATATTTGCACACTATTTTACTATATCACTATTTATCTTCCAACCCCCGAAATAATGAGACAGACAACAGTAGTTGGATCAAATTAGGGCAACTTTTATTTTAAAAGTTACCTATTTAGGTTTAACTTGACTAAACTCAGGTGTCAAGGGAACTAAGTGTGGCACTGGGAAACTCCCCTGATCTCCCTATAACACAAAACTGGTCAACCTCTCAAGGAAAAACACAAGCAAACATCTCAGACCAAACTCTCAAAATCTCAGGACCAATGGTATCCCCCTTACCCCTAACTGCAGTCCAGGTAAGTGTATTTGTGCACTGGCCCAACCAACTTTGAGGAGTGCATGAGAGAATATGGGTCTATGGATAACCCTAAACTATTTACGCAGTCCTAATTAAAAACCGCCATCCCAGCTAGCCCCTAAAACAGTATAGGGTAAGCAAAAAAACCACCTAGAACATAGAGGGGGGGAAATTCCTACTCGGCCCCCTAATAGCGACCACTATGTCAATTGGGCGGGAGTGGTGGGTCAACGCCTAAGGCAAGAATGGCACAGGAGGCTGCCCCAATGCACCAGGCAGCCTCCGCCCATTCCCCAGAAAGTTCCAGCCATGGAACCAATCATCTCCCTTCGTGGGAGAAGCTAACAACCTTTCCCCGCCCACTGCGTAGGCAGGGAAAGGGCAATATAATGAGATTTGCACAGGTTAATGTATCCATGGGGAGATGTGTGTAATGGGGCTGAATGTGATGGCACGCCCGAGCCTTTGGGAAAACTGTATTGTCTGGCTGTACTTGGGGGCTATCTGATACCTTCATTTAATCTTAAGACCCTTAGCAGACAGAGGCACTTTAGGCAAGGTGAAAAGATAACCAAATGAGTTTACTGCAACAAGATGAATAAAGAGTTAACTCCACCTGGGACTATCGAAATGTAACTTAAAACAATACACTACAAAATGAGATTTTGCTGATTGTAGTCATCTCTCTGGAATCTTCTGCCTCTGATGCAAAGTGATGGATTACAATTTTTTGCTTATAAACTGTCTTAATCTAATTTCCTGTGAAGCTTAAGCTGGTCATAATATTCTGTTGTTCTTGGAACTGGTGGTATAATAATACTGCTAAATGCAGGTGCTAACAATGCTGTTTGATTGCTTGGGCCTAGGATATCAGACAATCTCTGTAGCTCTGCTGCAGAAAAAGGAGGAGTCCAGCCAGAGCTCTATGCAGGGAAATGGAATAGACCAACTAAGACTGGCATTTGGGGGGGATTTTAAGCTCCACCCAAAAACTAATACAAAGGAAGATCTCTGCACTATTGGGAAGGCCCATAAACATGGGGAACTGAAGCAAATGAGAGGAAAAGGCAGTACAAAGATTTCACACTGAAAGTTCAGTGGATATCAGATATCAAGGTTTGTGTCACCCTAGGCTGTTTAAATATTCCAAGATAATGTTTCAAGACCCCTCCAAGCCTCCTGGTACTTTTTTCTCCATTTCACGAGCATTTTTCATCATGCCTTTCTATTTCATGAAGCTAAGTGAACGCAAAAAAAAAAGAAGAAAGAAAGAAAGAAAATAAAAAGCAAGCTGACTGCTTACAAAGATGCAAATAATCCCCTCTCTGATGTGTTATTTAATAGGCCCAACAAAATGACAGCAATTTCTTTGCACTTCTATGAAACTGACAAAAATCTGTCTTGAAAACTAAACCGCTATGTTTGAAATGGACAAAATAAACCTTTGCAGTGGGGATAGTTTTTCATGCATTTTTGGTAAGTACTTGACAAAATAAGCCATGCATCTCTATGTACTGACCCTTTTTCTGTGTATTGATGAAGCTGTGTATTGATGAAGCCTACATTACAATCCAATGTAGTCTGCTTTACTATAAAGGTATAATTATTCCTTCTATTTTGAATTAATTATAACAGTTTGTGTTATAAATTGTTGGGGTTTTTGTGTAATTGTGGCATTGAATATTTTCCAAAATTGGAAGCACTTTGCTTTTCTCAATGTTAAGGGAGAGGCCAAGCTTTTCATATGAAGGTGTTTAAGGTGGATTGTAGGGCTTCCTCTAAATGAGCACATACTATTTATTTATATTTATTTATTTAAAAGTTTTGTACCCCGACTTTCTCACTTCTATCGAGGGACTCAGACCAGCATAACAGCAAAAATTCAATGATATAAATTTAAAAACAACTACAACATATTAAAATACATAAGAACTCAACATAAAAACCACATTGCCATTAAAACCACATTCAACTCGATCTATAAAAGTGGTCACCCATTTCAGATTGAAATCAGTCTCAGCTTATTCTGGGAAGGCCTCATTCCACATCCAAGTCTTCACCTGCCTCCTGAAGGACAACGGAGAGGGGGCAGATATAGCATCATTTGGTAGAGAGTTCCACAGCCAAGGGGTAACCACAGAGAAGGCCCTGTCTCTCATCCCCACCAGCCGTGCTTGCGAAGCCGGCGGGACCGAGAGCAGGGCCTCTCCGGAGGATCTTAATGTCCTTGATGGTTCGTAGGGGAGAATCCGTTCAGACAGGTAAACTGGGCCAGAACCGTATAGGGTTTTGTAGGTTAAAACCAGCACTTTGAATTGTGCCCGGAAGCTAATTGGCAGCCAGTGGAGCTGGCGCAGCAAGGGAGTTGTATGCTCCCTGTACCCCGCTCCTGTTAGTAACCTGGCTGCCGAACGTTAGACTAATTGCAGCTTCCAAGCAGTCTTTAGAGGCAACTCCATGTAGGGAGCGTTGCAGAAGTCTATTCGGGATGTAACCAGAGCGTGGACCACCGTGGCCAAGTCAGACTTTCCAAGGTACGGGTGCAGCTGGCGCACAACTTTAACTTTGCAAAAGCTCTCCCGGCCACCGCCGAGACCTGGAGCTCCAGGCTCGGCGATGAATCCAGGATCACTCCCAGACTGCGAACATGCGCCTTCAGGGGGAGTGTAACCCATCAAGCACAGTGTAACCCTGTCAAGTACTACATTATCATCAGTTTACTGGAGTTCTATAAGCGAAGTTGCTGTGACCTTACTTTTGGCTTTCAGCCAGCTGAGGTTAAAGAGCTTGCCACCTGTTCTATATGTGATTTTTATATTGGTAGGGAGCCTCCCATCAACAAGATGTATAATCATAGCAATGAAGATAGAAAATAATTTTGGGGCCAGAAGTCATCCTTGTTTGATACTTGACCCCACCTTAAATGGGTCACTTTGGGAGCCATTGCTGTCCAAAACCATTGTTGTCATGTCATCATGGAGGGGCCGCAAGATATTCACAAATTTGTCAGGATATCCTATTTTCAAGAGGATGGTCCAGGGTGCATTACGATTCATAGTGTCAAGGGCTTTTGCAAGGCCAATGAATGCTGTGTAAAAAGGTTGTTTTTGTTACCTGCATTTTTAAAGGTTTTTGGGCAGTGAAGATCATCCCGACTGTTTCTCTGGTGGGGTGGAAACCATTCTGGGATTCAGGTGTTTTCCCTCAGCCTTCTCTTGAGTAAAATACCTGAGCACCATGGGCAACCCAGTAATTGGGTTGCTCCCCAGCAGGCACTTATTGGAAGGTAAAACAAAGCATGCCCACCATAGCCTCAGTGCCTTTTATGTGAAAGCAAAACCCTCAAGCCTGTTTCAATTATATCTCCTTTTCCACTTCCCAAGTCCCAGGGCCTGTAAAGTCTAATTCCAAAGCTGTGCCTTTCACCAAAAGGGTACCAAAGGTGAACATCACATTTTGAAATTCTTGGGTTATGGAATTTACTTCCAGAAGAGGTTGTGACAGCTGTCAGCCTGAACAACTTCAAGGCAGGATTAGACAGATTCATGGATACCAAGTGTATTGGTAGTTACTGAAAAGGACATTCAAGTGCCACCTCGGAGTTGGTTGAGGTAGGCAGGATTTCCCTGGGTACTGGTTGTGGGGGGTCGGGAGCAGGTTAGGGTTTTGCCCTCCCTGCTGCTCGAGATCCCCGTGTACAACTGGTGGGCCACTGTGTGATACAGAATGCTGGACTAGATGGGCTGAGGTCCGATTCAGCATGGCTCTTCTTATGTTCTTATGTTCTTATGTTCCCCAACTATCTGGCAAATTATAATCTATTTAGCAAAACAACCATAAGACAAATGCAATAGATCCTCAAATGCAGTTTGGGGCAGGCAAAAATAACAAGAACAAACAAAAAACAAAACCAGGAAATGGGAGTAAATTCCTATTTATCCTTGAAGTGACCAGGTGGGTCATGAAGAACAAAAGAGAAAGGCATGTTTGGGCCTTAAATAACCTAACCTCCCATCCCATCATGTGACACACCATGCACCATATGAACAATCCTTCTGGTATTTGACAGTGAAGACCATCAAAGTAGTCTCATGCTATGAACTCCAAGCATGTAAAAGTCTACTAAAGGAGGGGGATGTTAAATGAAGTCTCAAACACCATAAATTGCATTATAGGCATCCCAATATTGGTTACTTCCATACATTATCAAAGAGTCTGAAGAATTACAAAGAATAAATGTTTATAATGCTAATTAAAATTGTTGAACAGACACACTGTCTCTATAAAGATTTGGTCAAAGGACTAAAATAGTAGCAGTGTTCCAAGAATCAAGTATTTTATGGTATCTGAAGAGAGCAAGAATACATTATATCTAAAATAGATAGAGTAGATTGAACAGGAATCTACAAAACAACTATCTAATATTTAATATTTGTCAGTCACTACTAGCCTCTGGCTGAATATGAACTACTGACCCATGTGTGAAAGGTGACTCTGTTATCATTTTTTTCTGAGCTTATTTGCTACCCTATCTGCTATTTTATGTACTATTATGGCAAATTCCCTCCCAAAACGAAATGTCAATGTTAGGTTGAAATGAATGTGAAGGGAACTTTGGGACAGTTTAGAAGTTCCTTTGCTAATCTCAAAAAGTGACAGGCCATTTTATCTTGGATGTGCCTGTCTTGCCAAAATAGCAGAGGTCATTTTCAACAAAGCAATAAACAAGGCCCCAATGAGGACAGCCGTGCTACAGTTTCTTGTATATTCAAGAAAGAGTGAGCCTTGTTATATTAATTTTTGGACCTCTCAGCTATTTGCTTGGGGTTTTTTTTTGAAACCAAGCAAAAGTCACATAATTGTATAAGCTTGCATAGAAATAGTGGGAATAAACAGTGGGGAAAAGGTTGTGCTATATTTATGGGCTTGGAATAAATCCATTCCTTTGTGAGCTGCTATTTGATCTATCCTTTGCGAACATATAGATGAAACAGGACTTGTAGAAGATGTTGTGATTATATGAAAGAACATTGAAATTTTGAAACTAGACACTTTGGATTGGTAGCTCACTACCTTATTTTCACTTGATCATTTTAGAAAAAAATTATTATGTCAACCTCTAATTATCTTTTTCTTATAACGCTTCAGTACCACCCTTCCTTTAAAACATAGATTATTGCACTACTTCTATGAAGCTCTTTCCTTCTAGGAGGCTAAAAACTCCACACATCACAATATTTTATCTGTAACCGGGATACAATATTCTTGGTTGTGTAACCTGGGATATCAACTCTCTTTGCCTTTTAACTCAGACCATTGCTGAGGATTGAACTCCTGCTCTCTTTGCTTGCATTACAATGTCATCTCTCTTCTTATTTCCTACTGTGGAGCAATATAATCTTTCTACAACTTTGCAATACATCAGTTATAAGTATAAATGGATTGATAACTTACTCTAATGCTATTGTTATGGCAGATATCAAGAACACTGTGGTTCTTTTCTGCTGATTGTACAATTAAGAATCATAGAGTTGGAAGAAACCATACGGGCCATCCAGTCCAACCCCTTGCCTTGCAAGAAAAACACAAGAGTTTGATCTAATTTTTAAAATTAAAAATTATAGTTATTACTTCTATTTTTTATTTCCATTACACTTATTTTCATTACTTAAGGTGTTTAAAATTATTTAAAGGGTCATATATATCCTCTATAACAAAGAAAGGGGTGATATTATCTGTGAGTTTTAAATCTGATAGTCATGTCTTCTAATGTCTTCTTGTGTTTTCTCATATAGTTCTTTATTTTTTCCAGCCTTCTTCTGTAAAAGTTCATCTCGATTATTCTTGTCAGATTGTGTCAGTTGGAGATAGGATAATGGGACATGTAATCCTCTATATCCACAGTTGCAGAGAAAACAGAAGAAGGTGGTTGATGGGTATTTGAGCAAACAGAAGCAAAAAGAACAAAGTTTGTCTTCATGTAAAAAATTTACTAATATACCTTCAAACAAACAAAAAAACCAGCAACATGCTCTTTCAATAAACAGTCCACACATTCTTCAGTAACAGGCTTCTGTGTTAACTCACACAGTATTGCAACTCCCAGCATCCCTGTTACCATTTCAGCATTGCAGCAGTTTAGGAATCCATTTCTCCAAATTACAGCATTTCAGCATTTAAATGAATTTCTCCAGTATACAGCATTACAGCATTACAGCAGTATAGGAATCCATTTCTTCAGGCTTCAGCATTTCATTATTTAAATGAATGTCTCCAGTCTACAACATTCCAGCATTCCAGCATCACAGCAGTATATCAGCCAGGAACTTCAGCCAGCACAATAGCCAGCATAGAGAGTAAGAAAACTGCAAAAGCCAAAAGCCTAACCCAAACTGTAACAAAGGAGATTTATACAAACACAGCTGCCACACTCTACTGGAGTCAGGCAAACCCAGCTGCACCTATTCAGACACACCTACAGTAGTACTACTACAGCACATAAACCAAAAGAAACAGATACTCATAACTCAAACATTTGTTTGATATCTTTACAGTCTGACCCTTTTAGATCTTTATCTAATTCTAATTATTACCTAAGGAATCTAAAAGTTCAAGATAGTATGTTAATAAGTTAGTATTATATATATTTTACTATATATCATTATGATTACCATTCTTCCCCCCTTATATATTTCTATGTAATTATTTCTAATCTATTTAAGAGGTGTTAAATAATCAGATTTCAAAATATCTTAGACATGGGGGTATATGTGTTACACAAAATTTGTATTTCTATATAAACATTCCAGAGCTAATTAAAGAGGTGTTCTTCCAACTATTGTCTGAGATCTTAAATGTAGAGATAACAGGTAATATACAATGTAGATAAAGGGCAATATCCATATTTTTGATCAGCAAATCATGATATAGCTTGATCTGATTTTTTACATCACTACTGAATGAAAGGTTCCAAGCAAGGACATATTATGTTTCTTGGTTAGAAATATGAGGCCAAATTACTTGGGAACAACACGTTAAATCTGCATGGCAGCATGTGATGGGGATGCAGCTAAAGGTAGATGAAGCAAAGCCAAAATTGACTGAGATATAATCTACAAAAGTATCAAGTTTTCTTTCCTTTTTTTGAAACTCATTCTCTTTAGAGGAAAGTTTGACAATATTAGAAGAGGCTTTAACCATGAAATGGGAAGAGCCAATATGGCAATATTGTTTTCCACAGAGAATATCACATTGGTGTTAATTTTTCTTCATAGTACCAGCAATAAGAATGGGAGTGGGCAGGGGTCTAGTGTTAATCCCAACAGAATGAGATGGAAGACCCCAAAACAAAACAGTACTTGGGTGACCACATTTTGAAATGAGTCATGCAATACCCATTGCCATCTTTTAAAAAATAGTGTGAAGGACCATTAAATCTGAAGCATGCAATTCCTTAAGTGAAACACTGAATGTCAAAAGTAGCCAGCAGGAGCAAGTACTTCAACCATCTTATCATGCAGGCAATTGACAAGACAAGTGGTTGATACAGGAAAGCTGAACAGGACAAGTAACATTCAGTGAACAATGCTGACGATGAATATGAATAGCTTTGCTCCAAATCACATACACATTCTCCAACCAGCACCCAATTGTATGCAGCTTTATTTTGATTCTATTATTCTGAAAAGAAAATCTCTGGTGACAAGGTACAGTAATTCAGAGAGCCGGTCAATGACCTTTTTATCTTTCCACCATGGTTCAGTTGCAGCCCTACTAAAAAATGATAGGAAAAACAAATCAGCAATTGATGTAAAAAGGTTCCAGGTCCATTTATGGTGTTATGTCAGGTCAGATGAGCTTGCTTCCAGCTCATTCCACATGAGAGAGCTTGCATGAGGCAGAGGCCAGCTCAGTACAAGAGGTGCATCCACTTGAGACTCCAGAGTATGACACAAAGATAGTTCCGACTTTCTTGTGAAACAGTGGTTAATTACATTTTTGTTAGCTACTCAGAAACATATAAAGTATGTAATTATGTTCAGGGCTACAACTGTAGTATTAGAACTAGTGCATTAAAAATAGAATCTTTGTGGGAATGGGTGAGCAATAAGC
Organism: Anolis apletophallus; assembly: GCA_030556195.1. Lineage (NCBI taxonomy): Eukaryota > Metazoa > Chordata > Lepidosauria > Squamata > Anolidae > Anolis > Anolis apletophallus. Next base: position 35,752,283 of record JARBWK010000002.1, on the reverse strand, counting down.
CTGCAATGCAAAAATAGTCCAAACTATGACAAAAGAAAATCCACATTTAACCCACCAGCCAAAGCTTTCATCACTTCCAACAGCTATTTGCTTTTACTGGTTTTACTTTGTTTCTATTCCCCCTTAGAGTTCATTTTAAGCTTGAACAAGCTCCAACTTAGAGCAGACTAATTAAAAAGAAGGCCGGTGTCAAATAACTGCCACTACCGTGATGCTGTGCCAGGAAGATGCTAGGAAAAGTAATAATACAGATTCCAGGAGGATTGGGAGAAAAGTGCTGGGCAGAACATTATTTATTCACACTTATAGTCCATTGAAACTAAAGGGAAATGAATGTGCTTATCTCTGGGTAGACTTGTGGCAATCATGTATTTAGATCGCAAGATTTAACTCAAATCCTGATGCAATCTTTCACAAACTGGAAAAAATGGAGACCACCTTAATCAATTTGAACCAAAACAGGGGTTTAGCTACATAGAGAAAAGGGGGCAAAATGGGGGCATTTCCCCTGTCAACTACACTTTCCATCAGTTCCCAATTTTCAAACATTGCAGAATGAGATGCTGAAAATGCTTCATATTTAAAATGCTTATACAATAGAGCTTTGCTTATCCAATCTTCTTTCATCCAACATTCTATATTATCCTGCCCGGATCCACAGCTGTTTCAATGCATTGTGATGTTTGGGTGCTAAAACAGTAATTACTACATAATGTTACTGCTTTTTCTGTCTATTTGTTGTAAAACATGATGTTTTGGTGCTTAATTTGTAAAATCATGTCATTTGATGTTTAATTGGCTTTTCCTTAATACTTCCTTATTATCCAACATTTTAGCTTATTCAATGTTCTGCCAACTTGTTTATGTTGGATAAGTGAGACTCTACTGTATTTGCTGTGTTTGCATCCTCTAGGTTCCTTTACTTGCTTCTTTTCTATGGATGCCTAAACTGTGTTTTGAAGTACTCAGCTTTAAGTTACTGCGATGCAAGAAATTTGCCCATATTCTATATATATCAATCTATCCTTTTGAATCCAGAGTGTAAATAAATTGCCAGGAGTGTTTGATTTAGGATTGTTTTTATCAATTACTGCCGGAAGGTAGTGAGATGCAGCAGCGTTGTCAAGTGGGGAAAAGAACAAAGATGGGATCATGAAAGAGGTAATCAACATGAAGTGGAACTTGCAGAAAAATACACCCAGCTTATAGAAATTGCCCATCCTTTTTCATTAACATGAAATATATGCTTAACTAGCATGTTTAGGAGAAACTTTCAAATGAACGAATAAAAGTTCCTTCACACTTTAACCCATGCAATTCAAAGAGAACAGATCCTTTTAAGAATTTCTTGTTAGTTTGGTATTGGATATCAAAACCTTGTACCCAAGGCATGCAGCAATGAACACTTTATACTCATCACATGCCTAAGTCAGTTTGAGAAAAAATTTGAGAGCTGTCGGGCTCATGAGAAACAGTATTTCTAGTGAAACTTCCTTATTTCCAATCAGACCAGAAATACCTTGAGAATAGCCTGTCTTCCTCATGTTATTTTGCTGCTTCTGACAACTATTATAAGAAAGGGCAGGCATGTCAAAGTGAAAATTCATGAGGAAAACGATAGACAAAGTTATATATAATCCCAGCCTCTGCAGAGATTCAGTTTGGATTCAACTCAGGCTTTGGATGAAAGTTTAGACTTGTGCTCTCTGAAGTAATTCTCTCAGTGCTTCTTCTACAACAAGGCTAGTGATAAAAAGACAGAAGGAGAAAAAAAACCAGGAAATCACAAACAATAAATTGGAGAGTATTGACTGTGTGTGTCTCTCGTCTGCAAGTTAGAAATGAAAGTTAAAGGTGCATTCGCTTTCTCATATATACCTGTCATTTCCTTCACTGCTAAGCGTGTCACCAGTGGTGACATAGATTTCTTTGGGAGCGTGTTATTGTAAAGCTCCCATCACTTTCACTGTAAAATATTGCTGTATGCATTGCGGGGAAGAAAAAGGTAGTTTAGGCTTGAAAATGAGGAGAAACCAGGTTCAGACACACAGTGGTCCCTACAAATCTATGTTCACCAAACCCTACAGTCAAAAACAGAATCCCGGGGAGTCTGTAAACTGGGACCTTTACTGTAATGTTGGGGTTTAACTTCAGATTGAGAAACATATCAGGGTTGTTTTTATTCTGGTCTATTCTTATATGTTTTAGCAAATAGACTCACCACTTTTTCAGGGCTGTGTATAGCACATGATATTGACTTTCTAATTTTGGGGAAAAAGCATGTTAAGACCACTCAAAGGCTATTGCAATGAAATAGTTAGTGGAGGTTTTTGGTGTGCTATTGGCCATTTTGGATTAAAGTCTTGGCAAAAGTATGATAGCTAAGACCCTATGCTTGTGCAACACGTGTCAGAATTAATTAAGAAAAGACATGTGCAATGTGGGTCAGAAAGGGGGGGGCAGAAAGGGGGAACAGAAAGGGGGGAAGAACAAACAGCCACACATAGTGCTTAGTGATGGAGTTCAGTCTGTGATTGTGTTTCAAGATCAAGGTGCTTTAGAGTTGGGGAAGGATGTCACTGAGGGTCAAGATGGCGATGGTCTGGTCAATGATATTAATGAAGAGCATGACATAGGGACACCGGTTCAAAGTGAGAATGTTCCTAAAGGGTATAGGGATGATAGTTTACTTCCATAATTGCTCCCAGAGAGTTCCCAGGATTTGGGGTTTGAAAACAACTTGGCACCAGGAGGACCCAAGGAGCAGATAGATAATAAGCACATAGACGGCTGGAAATTAGCCAGAACAGACAGCTTGGCCAAGGCCTTCACTGTTCTGCCAGGCTTTGAGAGATAAGGGTGAGAGGCTGTCAAGGAAAATGAAACCAGTTTCTGACTCCTGGGAATAGCCTCACGGAGGGATATAAAGTTCCCAACATGGGAAATATAGTCAGATGAATCATCACTTCAGAATCCTGCTAAGTCCTTGTTGTTGTCCTATGGAAGCCTTGCTTGGAAGATTCATGTTAAGGATTTCTTGTTTACGGTTTGACTCTTAGTCTCTTGTGATTATATACTCATGCTGTGGATCAATGTTTTCCTGGGTCTTTGGATTTTATTACAAAAGTCTGGATTTTGCTTTTGAACTTTGCTAAACCCTACCTTGAAATACTTTGTTCCTGCTTATCTTTCTATCTAATTGGACTTATTAGTTTCTGAAAGTATATTTTTACCTTGCTGTTTTTACTTATCTTCAATAAAAAAGATTGTTTTCCTACTCAACGTGTGGTGTTTTTAAGTCAAATTGTTATTCCTGTTCTGGAATGCAGTAATGTTAAGAGTTATTTACTGTTAAATGATAAACAATGGCTTACGAAAATGGTAAACGGGATACAAATGTTTCCTCTCCCCCTTTCTGGTGAACAATATTCCCACGACTCTGATGCAGCTGTGTCTCTCACTCACTGCGCTGTCTCACACACATGTCCCCTTCATTAATTCAGACCTGTGTTGCGCAACCAGCGTAGGGTCCCAGCTATCATACTTTTGCCAAAGTGTTTAACTCTTCCAAATTTTTTAGCCAAAGCACTACCATCCCAGGTCATGAGATTTGAAAGTCAAAATCTCTGGCAATGTCACAAGCCTGGTCACTGGTGATGTTACAAGAAGTGACATCTCAGGGGGTGGACTGCCTATTTTCTTTTATTACAGGCAGTTTTATTTGAGATATCATTTAGTGGGTCATTTTAGCCAATTAGCGCTTATAAAAAAATCCCCCAAGTGATCAAAGGCAGCTGCTAGATAAAAGACATATTCGAAGAACAAACAAATAATAAAAAGACAGATTTATAGATAGATGGATAGAACTAAATCCTAAATCCTACAGAAACCATGACTTGCCAGAAAGATAAAGCCTTTGTACTGTGGAATCTTGGGAATTGAAATTTGGTGAGACACAAAGCCTACAGCACATAGGATTCTATAGCATTGAAGCCTGGCAGTGAGTGCTGTCAAACTGTGCAGTATTATTTTAAAATACACAGTAAACCACCTTGAGTCCCCTTATTAGTGGAAAAATTGGATATAAACAAATAATCCTAGAATCATAAAGTTGGAAGAGACCATATGGGCCATCCAATCCAACCTCTTGCCATGTAGGAAAAGCACAATTAAACCACCCCTGACAGATGGCCACACTGCCTCTGTTTCAAAGTCTCCAAAGTAGCAGCCTCCACCACACACTGAGGCAGTGAGTTCCACTGCTGAACAGCTCTTACTGTCAGGAAATTCTAATGTTCAGGTGGAATCTCCTTTCGTGTAATTTGGACCCGTTGCTCCAAGTCCTAGACTCCAGGGCAGCAAAATATACAGACAATAATCAATTTCTCCATCTATCTATCCATATACTTCTGATATATAGTTATTGAAGGGTGTATTGCACATCCCACCATGCTATGAGGCTAGGTTGGTGTGCACATATGATAAACACCACCTCAACTGTGGAACTTGCTCCGAAAGGAGGGTGAGTTTAATTCACTCTAAGTTCCAGAAAGTAGCTACAACTGTGTTGTTTCTCATGGTCTTCAGTCCTTAAAGCCAGAGGCAGCTATTCTGGATGTTTTAACTCTCAGGATTTTTAAGGAGTCACTTTACTTTGCTCTTTAATGTTTTATTTGTGTATTTAATGTTTTAAATGGTGTTATCCATAGCACATTGCCTCGAGGGCCCTGGTGGGTTGAGAGGCTCTAGATAAATGTCTTAAATAAATAAATATCTGGCTATAAATACATGTCAATCAGCCAGAAATATAAGGAACTTAAAAGAGAAGGACTAAAGAAATAAAATTCCTCTATTTTTCAAAACTGTCAAAGCTTTTCACAAAAAGAGAGGGTATACTACTTGTCAGGGCCGTAGCCAGGATTTTGATTCGGGAGGGGGGCTGAGTTTGGTTCGGGGGGGGGGCTGAGACTGGGTAGAAGAGGGTCTACCCTAGCAAACCTTTTGTATTGTTATCTCAATAACCCCATTAATGTGGGATATAATGAGCATGATGATCAGATCATGATATGAATAAACATAACAGTTTAAATAATGTACCAGTAAGGCCTTTTCACGGACCACCCTGAGAATTGGGGGGCTGAAGCCCCCTTAGCCCCCCCTGGCTACATGCCTGCTACTTGTATATCCTAGGTCAGGGAAATGATGGTTGGGCTCATATTCCTGTTATCATTTCTAACTTTACAAATGTTGGCAAATAACCATTGAAGTAGGCAAAGGAGCTAGGTCATGAGACTTAGGGCTCTTTCACAGTACCCAAAGATAGACCTTTAATGCTATTGTAACTGTATGATTCCACTGTAAATGGCTGAATGGAATTGCAAGGTCTGTAATCCGATGAGACACTAGAACATTTCTGACTGACAATTTTAAATACCCTTTGCTAAACTTCAACTCTCAGGATTCCACAGGATGTTGCCATGGCAGTTAAAATGGAATCATAATGCTATATTTGTGCAGTGTAAAAGTGTGTCTGTCCCTCTGTGTGAATGAATGAATTCTTTTCTTTAACCTAACTCTGTAAAAATTGCTTTCAGTTATTACATTTCTAAAGAAGATATTTTTTTTAGGAGGGGTAAGAGAAAGAGAAAAAACTCCAAGGGCCTGATTGACTGCCCAAATGACACAGAAGTATATGGAAGTTCATGTACTGTATATTTCTGGGGGAAATTAGATATTTTTGAGATCTTCACAATCTATTTTAAAATTGCTGCTTCTGGAAGCTTTCAGGAGAAGTAATTCACCATTTTAAAAAGATTAGACGGAAAAGTAGAGAAAATGTTAGTATACAGTCCCACTAAAACTTTGAGTATAAAATGATACCCAAAGTCCTGTTTCTGTTTTAGACAATTATTTTGATACTTCAAAAAGTGAAATAAAACAAAATGCTACCAAAGGTTTACTGCACTTTAATCTCTCATTTTACTAACTGGATTTTCTGACAGATGCCTACAGTTGCTAGTCATGTTCATCTTGACATTTGTTAATATAATATCCTGTTATGTTGATAAATTATCCATGGACTAATCCTGATTCCTTTTTCTTCTTTACATACATATCTCTTCTCAGCATATGTAAACTAATTTCATAAATCATTTTTTCCTGTATGATTTGTGACATGTCGTTTGTGATTTAGGAATTAATTATCTATGCCCATGTAAATCTTGTCATTTTTCCCCTTATCTTTGACTTTATCTCCTAACTTTTTCAAGGAAAGAAAAATTTATCATGGAAAGGGAATAAGTAATAACCCCAAAACAACAATTTATAAATGTATAACAGAACAATCCTTATTATTATTATTATTATTATTATTATTATTATTTACAGTATTTTTACCCCACTCTTCTCCCCCCCCCCCCAGGGGGGACTCAGAGTGGCTAACAAAGGCAGCAATTTGATGCCTAATACACAAAATAACCATAAAACATACAAAATTGAGACAGAGCAATTAATTAAAAACAAAATCCAACAATCAATTAAAATAACACATCCAATAGCTAAAGCAGTAAAACCGTGTCCTCATCTCTGTCATCAAGCCACTCCATTCCAGTTAAAGTGCTGCTATGTCATTGAGATGTTGGGGGTAGGATGTCATCGTTATTCTCTGCTGGAGTAGATTAATTGATTTGATCGGGGTTACATAAATGTTGGCTTATCATGCAATGGGTCTACTCATTGGTACCAAAATTTGGATCTATCTCTAGAGTACTATGAATAAGAAATATATGGGGACGTCAATGTCGGCAAATCACTGAATCAAACATAAATGTTATTCCAGATTTTAAAGAATATATCCCAAATTGTAAAAGTTATTTCCAAAATAGGTCCAGTAGCTCTGATCACTATTTCTGTGGATTTCCCTCTTAGTGGGTAAGAGAAAGAAGTCTGCAGGCTGAAGGGGAGATGCACTGTTAGAAGCTTCCTCATTTGAATTGCTGAAATTTCCAGTGCTGTAACTCTTCACTATATATTTCATTCTCCACCATCATTCTCACTGCTAGCTAGACTTCATTGGTGGTGTTGGGGCAAGGGAATGCATGTGGTAACACTAGCCAACACATATTTGGTGTCTCAAATGGTACACCTATTTTGGGTATATCTGACCTACTGGTTGAAAAAATGGCACCAGTTTTCCTTTGTCAGCTCTAGTTTTTGACATAAAGAACATGCAGTCTTCATCTGCTCATCCATAAAAGATAATGATAACCATATTGAGGAAACTAGAGATGATGCTGTCTATCCAATGCAATTTTCAGAATCGGAATACCAAATAATCGCACAAACAGTCCTTAAAACCACAACACTAGTAATTATTTTGTTGGGCTGTGTAATCAGAGGATCCAAAGTTCTCTGATTCAGTTGCAGTTTCCATATCAGTGGGGCAATGAATGTGAAGGAGTTATCCAAGTTACTGTATCCCATCCTCAAGAGAGATTTTCTAACTTTTGGACTGAAACCTGAAGTAGATTTACTACACCATGATATAGAAGCCACTGGCTATTACTTATTCTATTTCTTTGCAATGCGCCCAAGCAGATGAAAAAAGATGTCATCTCACCACTTTCAAGAAGAATTAAGGATTTCAGAAGCCTCAAATCATGCAAATATAAAAGGGTGCAGATTACCATTTTTCATGTCATAAGAAGCTGAGGTCCCAAATATCTAAAGATGTGTGTTCTCCCATATCATCCTTTATGTGTATTAGGCTGCTTGGGGAAAACAAGTTTTTAAATTCAATCAGTGGAAGACTATGTTTCTTTTCTGTGGTATTATTTCAGCATTCTAGAGGAAGATGCAAAGGTAGTCAACATTTCTTTCTGTTTGATACATAATCAAAATATTCCTTTGTAGCCAGGCACCATGTATTTGATTTTTAAATAACTGGTTGATTGATTGATTTACTGTTTGAAAGTCTTCTGTGCCTTTTTGTTTCTATGTTATTGTTAATTTCTTATATTGGTTGCTGATGTTTTAAACTTGAATACATTACTGTCATATTTTTGTAGCATACAGTTGGCCCTCCACACTTGTGGTTTTAACTTTTGCAAATTAAGTTATTTGCAGATTTAATTAATATGCTTTCTCTAGGAATCCTTAGGTCCACCAGGGAAATTCTATACTCAAATTCAGCTGTAGATTGACCATAGAGTCAAGCTGGAGTATCTAGAGATTCATAGAGATAACACTTCTCTAAGAATCTCTAGGTTCTCCAGGATAATTTATTTTTCATCAAAAGTTGACCATAGGCCTGGAGGACCTCAAAATTCATAGGCAAATGTTTTCTCACATAAAAGCCCAAATATTTTTTATTTATTTGTTATTTTGTTCAGTTTCATGGGAATTCTACATCCTTAACACCTGCTAGACTGAAAGATCAACTGTACTTTATAAATGCCAGAATTAAACTAAATAGACAGTGAAATAATTACTATTTCATGAATGTCCTTCTTTCAGTAGTTAGAAACACACATCTCTCCTTCCCCTCCCCTGATGTCTAAGGGCTAGAAGAGCTTAGGAAGAATAATGCTCCTCTCTATTCATTATAGGGTTGCTTTTCAGTTAGATACTTGCAAATAGTTCCTTTCCCTTTAAATGAAGGCATCATGGCATTATATCCAAAGTACAACAAAACATGGGAGGTTTAATCAGCAACCTAAATAACCAAACAATTATTTTAGTATCTTGGATGACTTCTTTAAGGACTTCATCACACTAGAGCAGTATTTCTCAAACTGTGCTCCTCCAGGCAGGGGCGGAACTTACATTACGTGAACTACGCGTGCGTGTAGGGCGCCACATGTTCAGGGGTGCATCCGGCTGCCAGGTTCCGCGCATGCGCATTTGGTGCAGTGCAAGCAGGCCAGATCTGCCCACATGCATGGAATCATTCGTGAGGCTGGAGACTGACGAGAAGGGTCATGCACCCAGAGGCTCCGCCTGCCAAACGCTCTTCCTCTTCGGCCTCGTGTAAGAACAGAGCCGGGCGGAGCTTCCCTGGAGCCCCATGCAGCCCGCTCCACCCACCTTCTTTGGCAGCGCCACCAGGAGCCCCCCAGAAGAGAGGACGTGCTGGGAGGAAGAAGGTCGGTGGGATCCGGGTGGACCTCTGCTGGGAGGAGTTGTGCCATGTCCGCTGGGGAGACAGGAGCGGGCTAGGCTGGATGGCCCTTGGGGCCCCTCCTAATTCTAGAAGTCTAGCAACAACAGTAATAAGAATAATGTACAATAATATATTAATTCCAAATATATAATAATAATTCCTTCTTGGCATTAGGGGGTTGGACTGGATGGCCCTTGCAGCCCCTTCCAGCTCTAGGAGTCTAATAATAGCAATAATAAAGATAGCAATAATAATAATAACAATAATGATGTATAATAATATATTAATTCCTACTTGGAAAGGGAGCTGGACTAGATGTCCCTTGGGGCCCCTCCCAACTCTATAAGTTTAGCAAGAACAACAATAAGAATTATGTACAATAATATATTAATTCCGGTTTGGGGGGGGCACCAAAATACTGCTCACTTACCATTTAAAATTACCTTCGTCCAGCCCTGCCTCCAGGTGTTTTGTACTTCAGCTCCCAGAAATCCCAGCCAGTTTACCAGCTGTTAGGAATTGTGGGAACCGAAGTCCAAACAATCTGGAGTTTGATAAACCCTACAAGTCCCAGAATTCTGTAGGAGGCAGGAACCAGATTTAAAGTGGATAGTTGCTCTAGTGTGATGAAGTCATAAAGCTTAGACTAAGAGTACATTTACCACCACACTGACATAGAAGTCACCAGCGCTACTATTTTCAAATGGATGTGTATTAGAGATGCACTTATAGGACAAAATGAGTGCATGTCCCCAATAAGGATTCTTCCTTCCTTGTGAAATTTTCCCTAATTACTGTCATAGCAGTAACTTAAAACTTCAGTTGAACATTTAGAAATGAAGAATTTGGGCATCCCCAAAAAGGGGTTGGGTAGACTAGGCAAAATAATGTAAAATACATCAAATATAAGTGTTCTAAGTGGGGATAATTTTTAATGTCTCACTATCTGAAGTGCTAGAAATGGAAGAACAGAGGGAAGATTTAATTTAGAGAGTAGGATTCTTAGCTAAGAAGATGTCTTCTTCCCTCACCCCTCCATTCTTACACCCTTTGGTTTGCTCTGTTTTTTGTTTTGTTTTGTTTTGCAATATAGTCTGTAAAAATGATAAAATGAACTCTGAGCTACCGTCTGAATATTCTCCAAATCACATGAGTCCGGATCTAAACTTTTCATTGCTTGGGGAAAAAAATTAAACCAGTCCTAATCAGCCTCTATAGCATAATCAAAATATAATCAGGATGGTAAATGTATGCACGGTAGAGAATACAAATGTTCAGTCCTGGCACCATTGAAAACTATGCAGAAGAGATGGCATTTTCAGTGTGCTATATATATTGCTTATCTAAAGCAATCAGAGTCAGACACCCAGAGCCCTGGGAAAGATCTTAACTCTTATGACTTGGCAGAACACAAACTTAACAGATGGGCATAAGACTATGTAGCCAAAATGCTTGTCCTCTATGTACATTTAGGGTGATGGCTGATGACAGGATTCCCAGACAAGAATTTCCAAACAGCTGTCAATCCTGAATCTATAAGCCTGTGCTTAAAGGGATATGTCATCACTAATCCTACTCTGAGATAATTCCACTTACAAAGACAATACAACTTCCTGAGGTAGCCAGGGAAATCCTAATCTTGAATTTGGGCTGAATATATCCTGGGCAAAAAGAAAAGGGGAAAATGCAATCTATATAAAACAAAACAAAACCCTGTAGTATCTACACAAAAGAACTTCAACAAATAACAGCTATGCATTATTTTGCATTCAAAAATATGAGCTTGTAAATAACTTATTAAAGTGACAGTGCAATGGGGTATAATTATTTTATTTTTGCCCATTACTTCAATGTGTTCTAATCCGTTATACATTTAATGTGACAAACGAAACCTCCCCATTACTTTTGTTTGTTGTTGGGGGAACTAAGATCATTTTTCTAGCACAATGGTAAAAATTTCTGTTAAAATGTTTTTAAGAAACAGTCATGTTTAACAATCTTGTCACACTTACCTAACGAAGTGTCCTATGACACTTTTACCCTGGCTTCAGGATGGAACCCCACGCCGGCCATCACATGATGTTGGCTGAGGCTCCACCTCCAACCAGCGTGAAACTGATGGGGAAAGTGTTGTCAAGAAAGAGATGCACACAGGATGACAGATTCACCCCACTGCTCCTCTCCTTTTGCCCCGATGCCTGGCAAAGCTCCTTTTGCACCCGATTTGGTAGACCGCCTGAGCCCAGAGCGGTTTACAGCATAAAATCAATAAAACATCAATAAACAGATTATACCCGCCCTCCCCACAAATGATGACGAGGTGACCTTGTGACAAGGCGGGGAGTGCCACCTGCTTTAAATATTTTGAGCTCAAAGGTTTGCATTAATGTAATGTAACTGTTTGCATTTTTGCAAGGTTTTTTTTTTGCTATTGTTCTAATTTGTTTGCAGCTTACTTAAGGTTTAACTGCATTAATTGGTCCTTGGCACCTGCCAATTATTGTTTATAGAACCCATTCAAGCTTGCTCCTCCCCTTTCCCCGGGGACTTGGAAAAGAAAGCCATCTTTTCTCTCATTCGACCACCAGATATTCTGCAGAGCGGACGTGTTGGAAGGTGTGCCAGCTAGGCCTTAGTCAAGGCATCTTCCAGTACCAATTCTTCACACCTCTAAGTTCATACAGTATACTCAGCATAATGGATGGTTGAGTGACACTGAGGAACTTTGGGAACCCTCAAACAGTCAGTTGGTAACCCAGTCAGTTGGTATTCCTGCCTTCATATAGGCCACCTGGCTGAGACTTTGAGAGTCTTCACCTCGAAGTTAAAGAAAGAGAGACTTTGGAGAGCCATCCGGTTGAAGCTTCCAGGTCTACATCTGCCCTAAGAACTGTGAAGTAAGCTTTCTATTTGTTTGGAGAAAAAAAGAGAAGAACCTGAGTACATTGCTACTCTGTATTAAGAATAAACCCTTTTAGTTAAAGAGAGTGTCGAGTTTGGTCCTTGGGAGCCCCAAAGCCTCTAAAAGAGGGCAAGAAGCAATCCCCTGGGAAGAGAAACATCATGTCCCTGTCCCTTTGAAACAATATAGCCCGGGCGCAACGGCATGCATTAGTCGAGGGCAGATGTTTGGGGCCAAAATTAAAGATTTTGATGTTACCTTTGCATAAGTCGAGAGTTATTCCTCCGAGAGCAAATGCCACCTTAGGAGGACAAACATCTCTGGCTGCCACTGCTATTTTCTCACCAGGCATTTAAAAAAAATCCAGAAAAGGCATTGGGGTAGAAAGAATAGATGGTATCATTATAGTAGAAGAAATAGAGGGGCATTCTCCTAAAATAGACTAAGATTTTGCTTTTTGTCACTCTAATCAGAGAAGGGAATGGTTCCTTTTTGATAAAAGTTTAGTTGACTTTTGGATAAGTTGAGCAAGGTTTCTAAGGCAATTTTTTTACTAAAATGTCTATACTTACTTATGTTTGAGTATATACAGAAATAATGTGGTTGAGCTAATGTATATTATCAAACCCATTATGGAATCAGGGGCGTTCAGGTGTAATGACCACCATTTTGAACTTTAAAAATCATTTTCTATGATCTATTTAAAACTGTGAGTAAGAAAGAAAGGTAGAATGTAAGGTTTAGGCTTAAGGCACAATGGTCTTATATTTGTTGGATGTTCTTATTCCTAGAAAGCTTACCTGGAAGTGGTATGTAGCAATAGCAGCAGTGGATCTGTGCTGACTAGCTGCAATCTGTCATGTTCATCCTCTATAATGCCCCAGGTCATGCTATACAGATAGGCATTGTGACAAATTAAGAAGGCACATCATGCTCCTACCCACTCAGAGCTTATTGGAGTACTGGGAAAATATATTACATCTGCCTTCTCCTTAGGGCAGGTATCCATGTTAGGCCCTTCCAGGATCCTGGCAGATACCCTGGAGAGTCGTGTGTTAATGCTAGACCTAATGGATCCTATTACGTTTGTCTCCTACCCTTTCTCCAAGTAGCTCAGGAGGGAATGCTTAACCTTAAAACAACCCTATGTGATCAGTCTGAAAGAGAGAGAGAAGTGACTTTTGCTGAAAACTATATAGTTGTTTTTCTGGCTGGGGGAGATTCTAGTGAATGACCATATAAGGGGAAACAGAGAACCAAAGTTCTATTTGGTCTTATAATTTGGTATTGAGAAACATAGATGGAGTATATGTTTTCACACAGCCTGCTTAAATCTTCAAAACTCCACATGATTTTTATAGTTTCTAGCAGGCTAGATTCATCATCAAATGAAGGTCGAAAGGCCCAGGGACAGCATGGGAAACCATGGGGCAGCACTGAGCTTCATCCCCTTACCATGGTTGGTTGTGGGCTGCCATCACATGAAATTTCCTGGTTATCCTTGCTTCCTTCTGTGCTGTCCCCAGCTTCTTTAATGAGGATACAGGTAGTCACACGTATCCTCAGGACTTCCACTTAGCATGGCCAGGACACTTCTGGCATGCTTCCAGGATGGAGTCCAACAGAGTCCTGCCAGAAGTAGTCCTGTATCATATGATTGGTTCCGACAGACTCCATCCCAGCGTTAAACCCTTTCCGATAAGCTTTGTGTGAATATGTAGCAACCCAGTTCCCTTTCGTGCCTGGGGGGCAGGGGGCAGCACCGGGGGTCCCACTTGCATTAGGGCCAGCTGCAGCTGATGAGGACATGGAGGAAGGGGGTGGCGAGGTAGCTGGGCCTTCCTCTCCCACAGAGAGCTTGGCCTGGGATGATGAATGGCCTGACGGCTATGATAGCTGGGAAAGTCAAGCTGACCCTGAGAGGGCTGACTCAGATCAGTATGAGAAACCAGGTGGTTACGGGTCGCAGGAAAGGATTAGGGAAACAGTGGAGGATGAGCCCATGGAAGCCGAAAGGGAGTTCGGCTCTCACGAAGATAGCGACCCAGGTGCTGGGAGGCAAGGATGGAGCTTTGATAGGAGACAGAGCATTGAGTCCAGCAGGAGAGATTGGCACTGCAGCCTAGAGTGCCAGAGAAGCGCTAGATCCCGTAGCACAGATTGGCGGCGCAGCCTAGAGCGTCGGGGGCTGCGCCAAGGGAATTAAGTATAGGATCCGTGGGAAAGGATCCTCAGTAGCTCGGCCACTTCTGTTCTGAAGGGAGTGAAGCGAGTGAAGATCCACGGAGCCAGGATTCGGCTCGTGCCATGCCAAGAAGTTTCTTGGGTTTACTTTCATGAACCTTGCCTTGTTTGCCTTTGCCACGGACCAAGTCTGTTTTTGATCCGCTTTGTTTTGCGGAGCCTTGTCAAGCCTTGCCTTTGGATTTAACTACGAACTCTTTGCTCCTTTGCTATTTTGATACTTTTTATGGACAATTACCCTTTTCACCTGTTTTTTATTATTCAATAAATAGTTAGCTGATTACCGTCTCTGTGTGTGTGATTAAGGGGCCGGGCCGAGACCCTGCATCGTGACAGAATACAAATAACATTTAATAGTCTTTTTAAAAGCCTAGTAGCCCATCCTTAGTAGGGCAATGTACCTTACAGATAGAATATATCTGGGACAATGTGTTTCCTAGGTAGGGAGTTTCTTGCTCTGTGCTTTCAAGTCATTTTTTAAAATCTATGACGACCCTAAGGTGAACATATAATGTGGTTTTCTTGGCAATATTTGCTCAAAAATGCTTTGCCTTTTCCTTCCTCAGAGGTTAAGAGCATGTGACTTGCCCAAGGGCATGCAATGGGTTTCCATACTCAAGTGGGAATTTGACCCCTGATAGTGACCTCATCACACTAGAAAATGAATGCATTTTAAATCTGGTTTTTTGCCTCCTGCAGAATTCTGGGGTTTGTAGTTTAGAGAGGAGCCTTTAACAGCCTCACTAAACTACAAACCCCAGAATTCTGCAGGAGGCAGCAACTGGATTTAAAGTGGATTAATAATGTAGTGTGATGAATTAGGTCATCACCCTAGTCACCACAGCACATTGACTAAATCTTGTAAACTACAACTCCAAGAATTGCCTTATCAATATTTATTTATTTTATTTATTTACTCGGCTTTTATGCCGCCACTCCCAAATAGGCTCGAGGCGGCTTACAGCCAGAAAGCAAAACAATATGCAATAAACATATACTCTAAAATGCAATATAAAATACAAGATAAAAATACACAATAAAACAGCATTAAAAACACAGTTAGAATAGTTAGGACGGTCTGGCAGCATTGGCATTGGCATGGCATAATATGGCCACTAATTATGCTGGCTGGAAAATACAGTGAGCTGTAGTTCAACATTATGTTTGAATTATTCACTATTTTTTGAAACTACAGAAACAAGGGAAAGTCCTGCCACATTACACAAATAGGACTATGATTGCATTTTGATTGCCATAGTTCCACCCAGAGAGTAAAAGTTTCATTAGCTCTAAAAACCCATCCCCTAATAGAAATTCACAGGATTCCGTAGGATGGGGCTATGGCAGCTAAAGTGGAATCATAACACTGTAATTGCACAATGTGGTACCTTTGTATCAGTACACTTGGAGGCTCATCACAAAGTCCAGGCAAAGCATCCCACTTTGCCTGGCATCGCAGTAAAAAGAGATGGGCAGCAGGGTGAATCTGTCTCCCTACGTGCAGCTCCCTCTCAGCAATGCCTTCCCCATCACACAGGGGAAGCAGCACCCTCCCAGAGAGGACCTGGGGAGCCTCTCATGTTGTGAGGAAAGCCTACAGTGATGCTTTCACCCCAGTTGGGGGGCAGGGCCTCCACTGGAAGTCACACAATGCCATGTGATGGCTGGTGTGGAACTCCATCCAGAAGCCAGGGTGAAAATGTCCTAGGAGGATGCAGTTTGTATAGGCTTGGGCTAAGGCATGGCTTGTGACAGTAATCCTGTGTTTTATCTTCATGAATCAGAATTTTAGAAACCTGTGTTATATGAAGGTTAGTGAATACTAGGCTGAACTAAGGCCCCTTCCATACAGCTGTATAAAATCCACATTGAACTGGATTATACAGCAGTGTGGACTCAGTTCAAAGCAGATATTGTGGATTATCTGCCTTGATATTCTGAGTTATATGGTTATGTGACAGGGCCCTTACATTTCCAATATATATGGGGACATGTTTCAGCTCATTTTCAATAAGAATTCAGAATATGTTCCTTTATAAGGTATAGGTAAAGGTTTTCCCCTGACATTAAATCCAGTCGTGTCCCACTCTGGGGGTTGGTGCTCATCTCAATTTCTAAGACAAAGGGCTGGCATTGTCGATAGATACCTCCAAAGTCATGTGGCCAGCATGACTACATGGAGCGCCATTATTTTCCGCTGGAGTGGTACCTATTGATCTACTCACATTTCTATGTTTTTGAACTGTTAGGCTGGCAGGAGCTGGGGCTAACAGCAGGAACTCATGTCACTCCCCAGATTTGAACCTGCAACCTTTTGGTCAACAAGTACAGCAGCTCAGTGGTTTAACCCACTGTCGGTTTAACTCACTGTGTCACCTGGGGCTCCATGTTCCTTTATAGCAGTGGTTCTCAACGTGTGGGTTCCCAGGTGTTTTGGCCTACAACTTTCAGAAATCCCAGTCAGTTTGCTAACTGTTCGGATTTATGGGAGTTGAAGGCCAAAACATGCGGGGACCCATAGGTTGAGAACCACTGCTTATAATATAGTTGAAAAACATGTGAATCTCTGAGAAGCAGAAACAGATCTGTATATCCATGTAAAAGGTTTTGAATGCTTAGCTCTTAAAAGTCTGATCTGGAATGCCAGTTATGTTAACACTATATTATCATTATGACTGCCTCCCCACCTCCCAATAGCTCCTAATCTTTAGCATCCACAAGGCAAACAGATACGACATATTTACTAAGCTGGACATAGCTTTACTTATTGAATATTTGGAATGAATTCTTTTCAGTTCATTTGAAATAATTTACCAAAATCCACAGAGTGCAGCATAAATAAGTTGAGATTTTTGAAATATGAATTGTGGGAGAAAGCAAAATTGATGGATTTAGCTATTTCTAGTTTTCTCAGAGACTTTTAGTTCCTGTGAAGAGGGTGCAAGTGGTTATTAATGTCAAAGTAGTATTGATGTTACATTTTTCATCCACTTGATGGCAGTGATATATAATGGAAGCCTCCTTCTCTTATACATGCGGCATGTGACAGAAACTGAAACTCATCTCATTGACTATTCTTTCAGGATGACAGTGTCTTCTTAATACTTACAATTATAGCAACTACCACAAGTGCTTCATGACAGAACAGCCCTTCGGTAAGCACAAGCAACCTGCAGTCTTTTGTATTTATTCACAACAACATTTTAAATAGCAATACTTTAATTCTTCAACAGTCAACTACAAGAAGAGGAAGCAACTGCAAAATGAGCTGCAAATGCGGCTATCCATTTACAAATCTTGGCAAGAAAGTTTTATGTTTGTGGCAAGCTGGAGTCCTGCTGCCAAGTAGTAATTCTGGCATTTGTGTACCAAATGGTGTTGAATTTCATTAAAGGTAAAAACTGGAGGAAGCAAGACAGTGTTGTTTAGTGGTTTTAGAGTTGGACTGGGAGACTAGAAACTCAGTCATGGACTCCCACTCATTGGCCTTGTGCAAACCATAATCTTTTGGCCTCAGAGGAAGGCAGTGGCAACCCCCCTCTGAACAAATCTTGCCAAGAAATCCCCATGATAGGTTTGTTTTAGATTTCACATAAGTAGGAAAGGACTTACAAACAATGACAATGGACTTACAATAATGACAAATAACTGTAGGAACAATTTTTGACTAGAGGTTAAATATGAAAAGGAAAATGAAACTTTCACCAGGAGTGGAAATGGTGTGACAGGTTAGAATTAAAAGATGACTAGGACTTGGAAGGACAGCTGTGAAGGCACTAGACAAGATCCTGCAGTGTAAATATATATATATATATATATATATATATATGAATAACACAGCCAGGATTGTCCATACCTTCATATTTCAGTTTCTACATATGGCTGTGAAACTGAACAGCAGTGAAAACCGATAGGTAATGGAAGAGAACATGGAACGAACATGGTAATGGAAGGAATATGATAATGGAAAAGAGTTCTACAGATACTATGCAAACAAAAAGGTTCCTAGAACAAATCAAGTCTGAACAAACCGTAGAAGCCAAGATGATTAAACTGTCATACTTTGGACATCTCATGAGAAAACATGATTCACTATAAATTACAATAATGCTTGGTAAAGTAGAAGGCAGTAGGAAAATAGGAAGACCATATCCCAGATGCATAATTGCAACCAAGGAAGCTGTGGCCCCAAATGTGTAAGACCTAAGTAGGGCTGTTAATGAAAGGTTGATTTTTGAGGTATTTCACTCATAGGATCACCATGAGCCAAGTTGATGGCAGTTGTCAACAACAACTTCATGATTCTTCAAACGTTGTCCATCTGCAACTCTCAACAGTCCAAGCAGTATAATCAAAGCTGAGCAATCCTGGGAATTGCACTTCAAAAATATGAGGAATTCATGTGTTCCTACTCTGGCATAATTTGAATTGTTAGTCCCAAGTGGAATACATATACTGCAATAAGATACTGATCTATATCAGTGTCCCTCAAGACCTGAATATAGTTTGAAAAAAAAATGAACAAATTCCTATGTGCACTGCATATATCTTATTTGTAGTACAAAAAAGCATGGAAGAGCAATACAATATTTAAAATTGAGAACAATTATAATCAACATAAAGTTATCAGTATTTCATGGGAAGTGTGGACCTGCTTTTGGCTGATGAGATAGTCAAGTTAAATAGCTTTGCTGTTGTTGTGTGTCTTAGGGTGACCCTAAGTCTAAAGTTTGGGTTGGGGTCAGGTAAATGATCTTGGAGGGCTCACAGGCTCAAGTTTGGGGACTTGTGGTCTAGATCTTCACAAATAGATTTCCAATCTAATACAAATAAGTTAAATCATATCACAATGCACATTTCTAAATTATCAGATGTATTTGTGCATTTATTCTATTCATTTGTAACCTGACTTTCCAAAGCTGTGTCCAGAGTGGCTAATGGCATTCAGAGGACAATAAGTAATTACTTCTGTAATTAAACAATTAAAACAATGTTTTGCAATTCCAATACAATATGGCAGGTAATTAAAATAACAAGAGTCATCTTAAAATATCAAGGATAATAAAAAGCCTGTTCAAACAAAGTGCTTTTCAACTGGGGGAAGAAGGTAAAAAGAGATAATGCTAACGAAATTTCCCACAGGAGAAAGTTTAACAACTGACATTCAGTCACAGAAAAAGAGCATATCTTTTTCTGGATTTGCATCCATACATGTTTGAATGCAGACTTGGGTGGGTTGATTTTTGCACAATAATTTTTGGAGATGAAAATGTCAATATGAAATGGCTTTTAAGTTCAATAAGCATAGCATGCTGGAATCTTATTAAAGCTGGCTCCCATGGAGATTACAAATTATTACATTGTTAGAAGACCAGAAGGTCATTCAAGAACCCCCAAAAGGGCAATGTGAATGAATCATCCTTCCCATTTCTCTTTCTTTTGCTGTGTGTTGGCCTTGTTGACAAACCTCTTGAAGGATTCTCCTGGCTATATATGGGTAATAGAACACATTCTCCTAACCTCTGCTTTGGCATTTTGCCAGCCAGTTTAGGTACTGATGTCACCATCAATATTGATAGATGCAAGCGATGCTGTTAACATTTCTTAATGTTTGGCACACCAGCTACTAAGAAGATTCAAACAATACAAAGCTCTTCTGGTGAGTGTGAAGTTACTCACCCCTATTTAATCAGAATGCTGAGAAAGACGATGCTTAAAGGTGAAAAAACAGCAGTCTGGGAACAAGCACCACATTAATCTTTCCAGCACTTTTGCAGTTCGTTCATAATGGAATTCCATTCTCTGGCTCTTGCTCACTTTCTAATACAGAAGGATACACATTTTTCATGCTACCACGTTTTAAGCTCATCAGCACAGATGCCTGATGGCAAATGTTTTTTTTCTATGGGTCATGAATGTAGTGCATGCAGACAAGTCCGTACACACACAGACACACAATGGATTATTTCCCTAGGTAATAAAATTCAGTATTTCTCTCATTCTTTACTTATCTTTTGTTTTTGTTCTGGTTTGGAAATTCTTGAAGCTTATTTTAAAGCAGTAACAATTCAAAGCACAAGGGAACAGAGTGTGGACCATGCACCACACAGTATCAATCAATGCCTTTCTTTGCCCATGGCTCCTCTGCCTACTCAATGTCTTCTCACCCTCATCCCCCCATGTTGTTTTGCTCCCTCTGTAAGTTTCCAGGAGTAATGTGTTGTGTTTAGACACCATGGGTTCTTGGAAATAGAAACACAGGTTTTGTATATACTTTTAAAATGCAGGTTTTATTGTTCTGTTTTATCAGTTTTGCAGTCTACCAAGTGTTATTGACTGAAGGTTTGGATCATTAATGAAGCAAAATATATCCAGAATGGAGTGGACACTCTATACTTAGTCCAGGGCATTATAACAAAGCTGAGAACTGATCTATTGTAAACCTCACACAGTGGCTCAGTCATTTTCAGGGTCAGTGGGCTCCAGTCACATGCACACCATCTTCCATACTGCAATGATAAAATGAAACCAAGAATGGACAGAAGCTGTTTGTGGTTTTGACTTCTTTGGGTTTGTTCTTTTTGGAACAGATGCATCCTTTGGACAGGGCTGCAGACCAAAAATTCTTCCACCCTAATTCTATCATTGTGGTAAATATTTGTTTCTCAAAATCCGTTGTATCTTCCTTCCTAAAATGTACAGAATATTTATTTCCTTTAAATGCTCTAAATTAACACAATAAAATGCTAGCAAATTCCTTTGGAGGCAGAAGAGGTAGCAGAACTTTTCAGTCTCAGTTTACAAGTAGATTAGATCAAGAAATTAATAGAGAGCAGAGAGGTGACACAAATAAAATAACCGTCTTGCCTGGAAAGTGAGGAGATGAGTTTTTTCCTCTGGTGTTTGATACAGTAAAGTTAACCAACTATAGATATGTCTTTAATGTGTGCAGCTAGTTAGAAGATACTTCTCTAAATGACCTTCAGTGTGCTTTGATGGCTGGTATTACCAGTTCCTGTTTGCTGGAGTAGGGAATTTCCTAGCATCTGGAAACAGAAACAATGGCTAGGGTAGAAGAGTGTGAATTCATGCCGCTGAAAATAGAAAAGTTGTCTTTTGTGCAGGAGAAAAGATTGTTAGAGGCAGTTGCTTCCTTCAGGAGATACAATATTGTTTTAAAGACTGCCTGAGCATTTATTTGCTCCATATGAAATGTGGGGATTATTAAGTAAATGGGCCTGTCCAAATATCTCCAATACTGCTCCACAAGAAAAGTGAACCTGTAATCATTACCTGTCTTACCTTATTGCTCAGGGAAATGGAAAACAGCAAAGGCCATTTTGTGCTGGTTTTAATAGTACAAACAGTTTTGACACTATTTTCAATGAAAGATGCCTTATGGGGTAATCTGCTGTATTCATTCAGCTACTTCTCTAGATCATATGGGTTCACTCATGTTCTCTGGATCTTTATTTAGAAAAGGAATGGGGCGGCACAGAAATGTAGAATCATAGAACCTTAGAGCTAGAAGGGACTACATGGCCTATCTAGTCCAACTATCTATTTTGCAGAGGAAGCAAAACTAAACCATTCCCAAAAGATCTCCATTCAATCTGTTCAAAAACCAACAAAAGATGGAGGCAATCTATTATAATGCTGAATAGCTCTTACTGTAAAATAAATGTTCATCTGAATGTTTAGGAGGAATATTTTACCTTTTATTTTGAATCCTTGGGCTTGTGTTCTTTCCTCTGGATTATCAGAAAATAAGCTTGTTTCTCTCTCTATAAGACATCATTTCAGATATTTGACTTGCTAGCAACCAAAAGGGCAAGCAATGGAAGCCCCCATGAAAAGACCAGGGGATTCTCATGAGTTTTGTGTCCCCATCAGTTTTGATGTGTGGGAGGGGCCTGGACAGGAGCTAAAGCAGTTGGCCCCTCCTTGTTGGCTCATACGTGCTTTTAGCAACCCTCCCTCCCGCCCTCAGCGCAACATGAATGAGTACTGGCTGCCCTAGGGGCTGGGTAGCAATGTTTCCCACCTCTAAAGCCCCCCCCCCATCTATCCCATATTGTCTACGTTGGAACAAAGAGTTTGTTCAGGTGGCATTTCAACTGGCAGGAGCTGGGGGAAGAACATTGTCGGTGTTGACCTTGGTACCCTCAATTTTTGGGTGAAGGGGGACATCTTTGGTAACCTCTCTGAGTTCTGTGGCTTGAGGGGGGCTGCTTGAGAATCCCCCCCCCTTGGGGCTGAACTAGAGGGTTCTTGCTTTCTCTTGTGGAGTTCTGGGCTCAGGGGTGAGTGCCACTAGAATGGCCCTCCAGTAATGACTATCTGGGCCAGTAAGCCATCAAATGGACTGCCCCCAGGGTAAGGTGTTCACCAAGAGGTAGTAAAGAGGTGGCCATTGGGTGATACCTATCCCTCATCTTTGTTGCTCCCTCCAAGTTAGTTTTACTGCCCAGGAATGCAGTTTAAAGAGGTCAATTGTTCCATATTTCGGTGTCTGGTCTCTTATTTCGCTGTGATACTTCAAAAAGATAGGATTTATGTCATCTCTCAGTCTTCTCTTTTTCAAGTTAAATACATCCAATTCCCTTAGTTGTTCATCATAAGACTTGATGTCTTGGCTGCCCTTCCCTGTACCACATGGATCAACAATAGGGAGACATGAACATAGTTGCAGTGAGTCCAGTTTTCTTTGGAGTGGGGCCCATAGGGACAAAACATGATATCCAAATAAAAAGTGACTTACAGAACACTGAGTAATTTAAATGGTGAGCCAACTGGAGGATGGAGTCCTGGAAAGGGGCATGGCTGGTTGATAGGAACACCAACCAACCAGCTACACCCCTTGTAGCACTCCACAGAGGTTCATTTTGTGCCAGCCTCACTTATAGAAATCTATTTCTCTCCAGCATTTTTCTCCTTAGGCTGTAGTTCTTTCAGAACCTAATTAATTCCAGCATAGTCACTGATGTCTGCAGCTGTGTGGGTGGTCACAGTAAATGCAATAGTCGAGCAACAGCACTGGTATGTCAGGAGTGGGATTCTATACATCTTAAACTAAAAATTTATTCTTTCCTTTCTTAAAAAATGGCCTAATCTCCAGTATTCCATTAATTTCCAGTATTTCAAACACACACAATGACATTTCCAGTCATACTATCCTTAGGTAGGCAATCCATGCCCAGATATACTGTAGCCACACTGTTGTTATAGAGGCTAACAGTTAACTGTCACATTGGGGATCAACACATGTTTTGTTTATAGATCAAGACAATCTTTTAAAAAACATCAAAGTGAGGGGAGAAGGCTAAGTGAAGGGAGAAGCCACTCTGGCAGTATTGTTGTTTGCTGTAAGCTGCTCTGAGTCCCCTTCAGGGTTGAGAAGGGTGGCATATAAAAATAGTAAATAAATAAATAAGAAAACAACCTAAAATAAATTAGTGGGAAAGAAAAGTGGGGGGAGGAGGATGATACATATAAGCTGGTAGAAAAGTTAGGTCAACAAGACAGACATGATCAAAACTGCCCTTCTGGATCTATTTCTTTAAAACACAGATAGGATACATTTGCCTCCCACAAGAAATTTTGTACTACAACTTCTATAATCCATTCCCATTTGTCATGATGAGTGGGGCTAATGGAAGTTGTAAGTCAAACATGAATTTGAATAAAGTGCTGAGATTTGCATGTGCATTTCTGCTGTTCTTCTCTCTGGGTCTATATGCCTAAGTACTTTTTCCTATACTTTTTTGCTTATTTATGCCTTTGGGATAGTACGATGTGTTGTTATGGTAGTTGAGACTGGATTGCCTACATTAATTTGATAGTTTTCTGACCTCTTGGGTGGCAATACAATTTGGAAATCGTGCTGAGATAGAACTTGTGAGGATCCGCTTGTATAGTTTTGTTTTTCAGCTTAAGCGTGCTTCTTCTATATCAGAAACT
Organism: Anolis apletophallus; assembly: GCA_030556195.1. Lineage (NCBI taxonomy): Eukaryota > Metazoa > Chordata > Lepidosauria > Squamata > Anolidae > Anolis > Anolis apletophallus. Next base: position 35,728,017 of record JARBWK010000002.1, on the reverse strand, counting down.
TCGACATGACATTTCATGACAGGATTAGCTGTGCTGAGCCATGCTGAGTAAACTTCTTTACTCAGAAATTCATTCCTGCTGGAAAAAGCCAGAAAAAGGGACTTCTTTGTAGTTTTATGCTTTAACACAATTCTCCAGTGTACTGGGGAAAAGGATGCAGAACCAAAATGTGATAAAATAAGATTGTGTCATTTAGAAATGGTTCTTTTTCCACAGTTCTGTTTCTATTACAGCCTTCTATGCATCCTATCATTGGGAGCAATGGTTCATGTAGGGACAGTACAGAAGGCATTCCGTACAGTGAGACCCTGTTTTTGGAATGCTATTGTCAAGATGCCACCTCTGGAATCATTTCAATGCAAAGCTAAAATTTGCTTCTTTTTCCCCCAAGCTTTAAAGTGACTATAAATTTATTGCTGAAGGCTTTCATGGCCAGAATCACTGGGTTGCTGTGAGTTTTCTGGGCTCTATGGCCATGTTCCAGAAGCATTTTCTCCTGACGTTTCACCCACATCTACTGCAGGCATCCTCAGAGGTTGTGAGGTATGTTGGAAGTTAGACAAGTGAGGTTTATGTGTCTCTGGAATGTCCAGAGTGGGAGAAAGCACTCTTGTTTGTTTGAGGCAGGTGTGAATGTTGGCGCCAACACTTAAATCAAGAAATAGTTTTCTAACATCTACACAGATAATCACAGGAACACTTCAGCAAGCTAGAGCCCAAAAGTGGCAGTCTAAAACCTGGAACCTCAACTCATGGCTGATACTGAATTAGAGACTCCCCCTGGTACACAGAAGACTGGGTGACTTGGAAGGTGCTGAACAGACTGCACTCTGGCACTATGAAATGCAGAGCCAACTTTAAGAATTGGGGCCACAAAGTGGAGTCTAAGACATGTGAGTGTGGAGAAAAGCAAACCACAGACCACCTATTACAATGCAGTTTGAGCCCTGCTACATACAAAATGAAGGACCTTCTTATAGCAACACCAGAGGCACTCCAAGTGGACAGCTCCTGGTCAAAGGACATTTATTATAATGCTAAGTTTTTAAACTTTGTGTTTTTAAAATACATTACAAACATATCCTCGGTTTGCTTCTGATACGATAAATAAATAAATAGGTGTGAATGATGTAATTGGCCCCCTTGATTACCATTGAATGGCCTTGAATTGACTCTCCCTTCTTCCATTATAGAAGCAGGGTATAAAAATAAAGATGTTGTTGTTGTTAAGTCATTTCATTGTGTTTTATCCAGTGCTGCAGATAGACGCCATGAGAGATATATCAATTGATTTTTTAGGAACAGAGTTCTGGCATCCAAAGAAAAGAAGCAGGCAAAGTTATCAAGGGAATGGAAGATCTTCAGTCTCTTTCTCTGCTGTACTAGGAATTTAGAGATGGAAGGTAATTCATCGTGGTGGACAGAATTCTTATTTGGGCAGCAAAAACCTCATTCCTGCCCCTGTAGCTTTACACCTGGATCAGTTGTAAATGAATTGATAGAATACGTTGGAGCTAAAGAAACTTGAGACCACATAGTAAAAGCAATGGTATTCCCTATAGTAACCTATGGAAGTGAGAGCTGGACAATAAGGATGGCTGAGCGAAGGAAGATAGACACTTTTGAACTGTGGTGCTGAAGGAGAATTCTAAGGGTGCCTTGAACTGCAAGATCAAACCAGTCCATACTCCAGGAAATAAAGCCTGACTGCTCACAGGAGGGAAAGATATTAGAGGCAAAGATGAAGTACTTTGGCCACATAATGAGAAGACAGAAAAGATTGGAGAAGACAATGATGCTGTGGAAAATGGAAGTCAAAAGGAAGAGTGGCTGGCCAAGATGAATGGTATCCTTGAAGTTTGAAGGAGCTGACTTTGAAGGAGCTGGGGGTGGCCATGGCTGACAGGGAGCTGTAGCGTGGGCTGGTCCATGCAGTCACAAAGAGTCAGAAGCAACTGAACGAATAAACCAAAAAAAAAAATTAAGAGTAGATTTGGGCGAGAAGAAGAATGGAATTATTGCAATGTAGGCAGTGTTGTCATGTGAAAACACTTGACAGCTCCTCACAACACAATATATCCCTTGTATTTTTAATAGGGAAATGCCATAGAGCTCAGCTGTGTTTTGCTTTCCTGGTGGCAAAAGGTTCAGTTTGATAAAACTTATATATAGTCTGCTCACTTTCTTTGGGATCCCCCCTCTGACCTTAGCCTCACTCATTGCTGGAATGTGGCCCCAAATTGGAATTTGACCGCTAGGCTAAGAAGCCTCCCAGGACATGTTTTAATTGCTGCAATACTGTAGGATGAATCCATCACAATGTGCCTGCTAGTCCACTTTTGCAGTGCTTAAATAGCATCTTGGGCATTAAAAATGGCATTCAAGTGTTAACTCGCTGATGCTCTTGGAGAGAATCAGGGGAGCCATTTTCCCTTCAGTTCTTGAAAACAATTTTTCAGACCCTTTTAGAAAACAGTAATGAAATGGAACAATTTTGTGATATGGTTTTGAAAGAAGAAATGAAATAGTAGTTGCAAGACAACAATAAATCAGAACTGAATGAGAAAAGAAGTTTTATTCTGGACATATTTTTATGTTTCTGTTTCTATTTGATTTCATCCTTCCCGTTATACCTTAAAAGAGAATCTGTTTATTGCAGCCTTAGCTTTCACAGAGTGTAGCCCACCATACTCTGGGGGATAACCAAAGCAGAAAGCTATATGAAACCTGATTATGGAGAAATAAAAGTGTCCCTCACCCCACCCCAAAGGATGATGTTTGTTAGTTTGTTTGCTTATTTGTTTGTTTATACCATATCTCAAAGCAGGACTCAAGGCAGCTAACAATACATGTGACACAATGTAAATTAAAACAATGTAAATGTTTAATATGTGTTTTATATAGCTATAAAAATGTAAAAACAATTAAACCCTTAAACATTAAATATTAATGTTTTAAAATATAAAAATGTCTTAAAACTCAATACTCACCCTAAATTCCAATAAAACCATCTACAGCAGTTCATCTCTCATCATTCCATAGATGCCCAGTGGTAGAGGAGCATTTTCACCTGCCTACAAAAGGCAAGTAGGTATAAGACCATCCTGGTCTCTCCAGGAAGGGAGTTCCAGAGTCTGGGAGCAGACATAGAAGGCTCTCTCGCTTGTACCCAAGCTCACAGGCATATATCTGCTCATGTAACGGGACCTTTTCTTTATCACTGTTCAGGATCACTTAGGGTTTAAGTACAGGTAGCATGAGGGTGTTCGTCCTCAAATAGCAACACCGTCACCCATTGTTAGATTTTCTTCCAGTCCCTAAATTTCAAGCTTTGCAGTAACTTGGACATGTAGTTGAGCATTTAGAAACCTAGTTCAGACATTCAGAGAAAGCAGAGTGGCAAACTTACCAAGGACATGCAAACATAGAAAATAGTTCTAAGCAGCTGTGATTTTCATTGTCTCGCTCACTGAGAGCACTGAGTTGAGCAAGTTCATTAACTGGATGCAATGCAATGCAATGTGACATGAAAAATTTGGATTTCTTTGTATCTGTAATTACCTGCATAGAAAGTCTTCATAAGTTGCTCGCAAAAGGTTATACCACCAGAAATCTCATAGAATTTATATTTCCACATGACATTTTGTTTTTCTGCAGAAAATATACACACAGCATTTGTTTTAAGGCCATGTTCCTTAGGTTTGATGAAAGCTTCCCATTTTTGAGTGCTCTGCATTAGATTCTGTTCCTATACTATGATTTCTACCTTCTAACCAAAGGAAAAAACACAACACGATAAACCACAGCAGCAGCAGATGCACAAAAACATATGTAAAATGTGTTTTGCTTGTTCCAAAAAGGCCCTTAGGGAACGCTTTGCAAGGAATAGTTAGCAGAACTAGCCATCCATTGCAAAATCTCACTGCCTGGCATTTCATCACCATGCCATGGAGACGCTTCTTCAAAGCGAGAATGTATTGACTTGAAGCAACAGTAGATACCAAATCATCCTAAAAGCTTTGCAGAGCTGTTAAACAATAACTCAGAACAAAGTCACAGCGAATGCCTATTTCTCTGTGCAACTAGATGATTAAAAGGAAAACATTTGTTCACACTTCATTTACATTTATTAAAGTGCCTGGGTAGCTGCTCATCCATAGAGTGGTTATGTTCAGGATAAATAAGTTAAATCTGAGAAATTAATTAGTTCTACTAATTATGCTTATTCTTGTATAAATTAATAAACTTCAAGCAAACATGAAAAATTTGTATTTCTTTGCATCTGTAATTACCTGCATAGAGAGTGTTCATAAGTTGTGAGGCTGTAGAGTGAACAAGTTATTTTCTATTTTATTTTAGGTTTTGGAAATCAGCTATACATTTTAGAAAGATGCATCACAAATATTATCCTTTTTTGCCAGTGGTGAGGTAAAGAGTAGCCAAACAGCTAAAATATACAAACAGAATTTTCATAATCTGACTTGACAATGCAAAATTCTTGCAGGTTAATCCATATCTAAATAGTTTTGAATTGGTCATATTTTGACAGCCATCCAGGAGATTTCAATGCTATGTGGATGTGCAGGTCTAGTGCACGATGCCACCTGTAAGATAATGCATGCATCCCTTTCTGAGCAGGATATTCATATGCAATGAGGAAAACGTCTTTTTGGAGTGGCTGAGTATGAAAGAGAGATACCACCAATTTCCTCATTTCCTCTTTCTCACTGAAGATACAAAAATATACAAGCATTTCTTGCTTCCCTTCATAGCTCTGGTTTAAAACTAATAATAGTTATTTAAATATTCACAAATTATTTTATTCAAATTGTTTTTATATTTTTATATTGTATCATAAATATAATGTAATGATTTGTAAATGTTGCTTAATAAGAATTATATACATTTTCTTTGTGTCAGGAGTGACTTGAGAAACTGCAAGTCGCTTCTGGTGTGAGAGATTTGCAAGGACAACTTGAGAAACTGCAAGGATGTTGCCTAGGAGGCGCCCAGATGACTGATATTTTACCATCCTGTGGGAGGCTTCTCTTATGTCCCCACATGAGAAGCTAGAACTGAGAAGCTAGAATCCGCTCCCTGGATTCGAATCGTCAACCTGTCGGTCAGCAGCCCAGCCGGCACAAGGGTTTAACCTATTGCACCCTATAATGCAATAATAAAGTCAAGACATAAATCCCAATGCATGTAATGGGGCTAACTCCCAGCTAAGCAGGTGCAGGATTGGAAGTCCTCTAGATTGCAGTTTCTTGAACTTTTTTCTGCCCATGATTCCTTTCTGTCTGAGAAATGTTTAGGTGACCCCAAGTATTTTTTTCTCTCTCTCTTGGCTTTTCTTCGCGAACAAAGATTCAGGAAGGATTCATCCCATGCTTTCTACAGGCATGTTGATGATTCAGAAGTTGGATGTGTCCTTTGAGCCTGTGCAAAGGATTCTGGTGGAGCCAGAGTGCACAGAACTGGCCTCACCCTTTAAACCAAAGGTTCGTCTGCCGGGGCCTAGCAAGCTGGGAAGGTGGCAGCGAGGTCCTCATGTCGTAGGTTTGATTCACATTTCCTTCTCTTAGATGGTTGACCTTATAGGGTTAGACAAGCACCATCTGCCCAGGTTTGAATTTAGAGTTTTTCTTCTCCTAGGATGGTTGCCAAAAGGCCCATCCTGCCCATTGACGTTCTTTGTCAGACTCTTCGGTTGTGACCTGTCTGGCATGGGAGGCCCTACCTGTGACTATTATGCCACCACCAGGATAGCTCACAACTTCATTAGGGTACACAAGCCTCTCCCCCTCGGCAAGGGGGCGCCAACAGAGAGGTAACCCCCAAGTATATAGATGTATAAAATAGGTATACAAATCAAATATATACTTTAAAAATCTCCATTGCAAGGCTGGCTGAACAGGCTGATTTTGTGGAGCACAGATGAAGCATTTTCTGCAGAGTCCACTGTAAACATTGCACGTTGTTGCTAACAGATTCGTATAATTACTTTTGTTAAGTCTTTCATGAGCATACAGTGCCATTTGGGGTCAGGACCCACAATTTAAGAAGTAATGCTCTAGATTGCAGGGCTTTTCAAGATCAGGCCCTTACTTCTTAAATGTGTTGTCCCATACATAGACAATTGTAATTCTGGGCTTCATGGGCAGAGAACAACCAATTTACTATCTCTTTAAAAGGGCAAGGAATATTCTAGATTACAATATGCCCCCTGTATCCACTGGGAATATCTTCCCAGACTTCACATGGGATATGTGAAACCATGGGTAATAATGAACCCTATCAAAAATGAATGACGAATGGCCCAAGAACACCATAGAGTATGCAGGAAGACCTAGAAAATTCCAGGAGTGAATAAATGAAATCGCAGATACTGGTCCCATTTATGCAGGTGTCATTCTATAGAATGGATACCACTGTTCATAGGGCAGTATATGTGCAAGCATACTTTATATTTGCTTAATAGTAATGAAGAAGACAAAAAACGATGGATAGCTTTTAGGCTTTTATTACATCTTCACATATAATTTTGATGCCATTGTAAATCAGATATTGCCAAACATAAAACAACTGCACATCCCAAAGCTTTTAACGCAGTGTCTTTAGGAAAACAATTTATTTATCTAATAAAAGTCACATAGTCCCAATAAAGGCACAGGCATAGAAATGTCATCTTTTTAAGCATTCAAATCCTCCCATTTTATCTGTCTGATAAAACACTTTCAGGATGTCGAATCCCCTGAGCCTTTCAAAGCCAACTTTTTGTGGATTAGAATGAGAGAGGCAATGTAAACTTTCTAACTAGCTCATTTTGGCTGGAGTTTCTCGAGGCAGATGTTACAAATGACATGGCTTGCCTGTTCTGGGCCTTGGCATGGAAATTATTCACCACGGCAGACGTGGGCCTTTCAGCTTTACTGCCAGTTATGAGCTTGTGATTAACACACGACACTGCCCTGAATAGTTGTTGCCTTCCCTCCCTCCTCATAACTACTAGGGATGGGGACTGGTACAGAATGATAAGGATATTCTCCCGGACAGATTATAGAGAGAAAGACAGCTCTCTTTTTCTTCCTTTGTTCACCTGGTTTCATTCTACCACCTATTCAATGCAGGAGCCTTTATTTTCAACTGGTTCACCCATGGTCTTCAGGAGCCCTGCCATTCTCCAGTCTAAGCTTCTCAAATTGCTGTTCAGATGGACATTTGAAGATACCCTGGAGACAGATTCACAGTTATGGCTGCAGCTATTAACATGCCGTATTTATTGCTGCATAACCAAAGACGATGTGTGCATGCCCCCATATATCCTATGTCATTTGCTCCACCGGTCTATTTTAGGACGAGACATTCTTTTGCATTTGTAGCCAAAAGATTAACTGTTTTCTATTCTTATGCTATCATTTCAGTGCAATACTATGACATCTGTCACCCTACCTTCATGTGATGTTTATGACACCAGAGGCCTGCATGGTTATTAATTTAGCAATGAAGAAGGCAGCTATTCCACCCACTTTATGGGCAGATATGGGCACTGCTGTGTTTGGAATGTGCCAATACATTTCTAAAAGCTTTAGTAAGAATACATTATGTAAAATTATGCAAATTTTCATATCTTAGAAAATTTGCATATATTGTTGAGCTTTTAAGTGCTGAGCTTTCAAAGATTTTTATTTTTATTTTATATTTGCAATAAAAGCTTGCAGTAATGGAAGGAGAACATATTATGGAGAACATAAACACGGGACTTTACATTTGTCTCTGTTGAATTATATTTTATTCTTTTTGACCCAGGGTTCTAGGCTAGAGCTTCTCAGGCTATCTGATATAGTGGACATGTATTATGGCCAGGGACTTGTACCATATTTGTGCCCAGCAGCTAAAACAATTTCTTTCTTTCTACAATCTCACTATGGATCAGCAGCTTATCCATAAGCTACCACTTTTAGTAACACTGTTCTAGACTATTTAGAATCTTGGCTCTAGATCCTTGGAATATCAGCCTTTCTTTTTTTGGGTGTTCTCTTATTTTTTTTTGTTATCAGTATGTTTGAATAATTCTTGCCACCAAAACTGCATAATAAGGTTAGCATGAATTGGAGTCTTTTAATAGGTGCCCAATAACAAATAAGCTGTAGTCACATTGCTGACATCTGTAGAAAAGGCTTTACTTCAGAACATGGTAAAATTCCATGTGGTTGAAATCACAACTAATTCCAAGGGTTCCAGTCCTAAAGACAAAAAACATCTGATACTTGGATTCTCCTCTTCCCTATTTCCTTCTTAAATCACCCAATGTTTCTGTTATCTTCAATATTTTGTGAGTTTCTTTAATAATTGATCCAAACTACATAGAATTAGGTAGTTGGTCTCACAGAAGTTGAAGGTGTGTTGGCCAGTGTAATAATGACAACAATAACAACTTAACTCTTATACCCCACCACCATCTCCCCAAAGGTACTCGGGTGGCTTACATATGGGGCAAAATTTCCACATGACATAAAACAAAAGTCAATTAAAACAAAAAACACAATTAAAATAAGAACATCAAAAAATAAAACAACCAAATAACAACAATTAAACATAAGAGTATAAAATAGCATCAAGGCAAAATCTGCACAATCACTTGGAACAATAAAAAGGAAAGGTCAACTGTAAATGGTAGAAGCACAAAATTGTGACAAGAAGCACAAAGGACAAAGTGAAGAGGCAGAAGCCCCATTTTCTTCATACTGTAATCATTTCAGTCTCCCCCCCCCCCCTCTTGCCCGCCCCTCTCTCTTCATGAAGTCAAACATACCAGGAATAAAAACCCCAGAAAAGCAACTAACCCAAAGTTCCTCAAAGCGAACAAGAGCAAAGTGGACAGCAATATCTCAAAGTAAAGAGCTAGAGGCATGGAGGCATGAGGCATGGAGGCTTCTCCCATGAAGCCCTAAAGCCCTGTACTCTTTCACTAGCACTCCCTCTTGCTGCTCTTATGTCAAAACAAAACCCAGGCCAAGCAATGGCACATAACTCCAAGAATTCTTAAGTTGGGATGCTCTTAAGTTGAGGTTTCACTGTATAACTGGAAAAAAACTATTAAATAAATGAAAAATAGGTCAGAAATAGCAAGAGAAAGGCATGAGAGTGGGAGAGGATAATATCTTTACTGTCACAATGCCAGCACTGCAGCAGAAGGGACCCATTGAACAAAGTAGGTGGCAAGGAAGTTCTGGTAGTCAGTTTTTGCCTATTAACAGTGCGGAGCATGGGGAGAAGCCAGACCAGCAGCAGTATGTCTATGGCATTGTGTCCCTTGATTAGCCTATTCATCTGAGAAAAGGGACCATTTTTGTGGCCTCCAAAGTTCTTCATCACCTTGATTTGGCCTTCATTGGTGAGACTCTTTTAATAGGCAGTGCCAGAAATTAAATCTGAGGCTTTTGACATGCAGATCATGTATTTTGCAAGTGAGATATATCCCTTCCCAAACCATTGTCCTCATTGGGATAGCTCCAGAGGGGATAGAGGCTGCACAGCTAGCATACTTGGTAGATTGTTCTCTATCCTTTAATTTACCAAATGTAATCATTAGCTACAATTGAAAGTGCAACACTTTATCAAGGTTTCCCTTGAAGATTAGAAGTGCAATTAGCTTTGTTTTAACTATAGGGAAGCTTCTAATGTTTGCCTACTTGCTATCTGTTTGTTTCCATTCTGACTTAATAAACACTTAAGGAGAGAGAAAGAGAAATAATTCTGAAACTATTTATAAAGCAGATGAATAGAAAGATAAATAGATGCCTCATTTCCCCTAGCAATACAGGAGCAGAAAGAGAAATAAACGCCACAGCTGTCTTTTGGAAGGAAAAAAAAGATGGCTAATGTTTAGGTTCAGTTATCAAAATCCACAGCATAGAGGCTGTCGGCTTTTGAAATACATAAACTGTTTCTGTCCTTTTTTGTTTCTATGGAAACTGAGTGCTCACTGCTCACTGCAGTGTGTATGTGGAGGAGAAATCTGGAATTGTTGAAACAAAAGAAGGTGTAGAATGGGGGCAGGGAATCTATACTCCAAATTCATGGAATTGAAATCCCCCCTTTCTTGCAAATAAACAGAGTGTCTCTGAGTTGCTGGCAGGTTTGATACGGGGCCCAGATTTGATTCTGTTTGGCAATGAAAACTTTCTGGTGACAGATCTATTAATGTGAAAATGTTGCTTCTTTTTTGCATCTCGCTCCAAGACTCATGCAAGGCTGCCCTTCCAGGGTGCCACCAAGCAATTTCTGGCCATTTCTGCCACTGCTCCTGGAGAAATCAGAAGTAATAAAAGTGTCCATCATTGTACCCTTGGGACTGATTTGCAAAAATCTTTACAATTAGTAAAGCATGTATGATGTTCCACACTGCATCACAAGGACCTCATGATTAATTAAGCCTACAGCATGTATTTATTTACTCATTAAATATATTCAAAGCCCATGCACAAAGGTGTAGCTATAATGGAGGGTTAAAATGAGGCCATCCCTGCAAAAAGAATTATGCCTCCTCAAATGAAATGTTCCTTCAGTCCCCAAATCTTTCGCACTGCAAGAGAAATGACTCTAAAAACTATTCACAACTTGAACTCTTATAGTTGCAGTGCTCCTATTCCCTTATTAATTTAGTTTGTTGCTTTTCTTTAGATGCCTAAACAGAGATGCTAAAAATATAGAACCTAAAGGAATGTTTCACGGGAGGAGATGAAGCAAAATTATTTTTCAAAGTTTTTTTTTAAAAAAGGACAATGCAAAAAACAGATTTTCATAGTATATAACAGTAAAACTATGACATCTTTTGAAATTAAATCTAAAATGAACACTCTAACCTAACAAAAGGTACACTAATGTGCTTATTAAAGACACAACTTCAGAAACTATTCTACAAAACTCACATTCATGGGTTTTTTTACTCTGTAATATCTTACTCCATAAAGCTAAATTCTTATTTGGGTGACAGTGCCCTCATTTTGCCTTCTCTGCCTATTCTTCATTTCAAGGATGAGTAACAACAGTCACCTCCAACAGCCATTTGTACAGGGGGTATCAGAGGAAAATGAGAAGCAGAAACATTTTCACCAGACTTGATGAAGGATCACCTCCCTGAAACATTCTTCTTTCACCACTGAAACTCATTACAGCAGGGTGCTGGGGAGGGTGATGACTTTGGAAAGATGTCTATTGCATCTCATAGGTCGCATCTGTATGGTGTTCAACTCTGGGCACTTCATTTTAGGAAAAATATATAAGTTGGAGTGGATTCAGAGAAGGCCAACCAATATGAAAAGACACAAAACACGATAGGATCCTGTATCCATGTGATAGAAGTTCCTGGGCTTCACATGCATATACAGAACCATACATGGTAACAAACCCCATTTAATTTAAGGACCCCTGATCCAGGAATACCATAGACATGCACTGGAGGACCTAGACAATTCCTAGAGATTACATATTTTTGTCAGAAGTGAATAAATGAAATCACAGACACTGGTCCCATGGATATGGGACTACTGAATATGAGGAAAGGCTGCTCCTCTTTCCTACTGATTTCCATTCCTTTGAGCTTTTTTATTGTAAGCCTCCATACACCCCCTGTTGTGTCAGCTCCACTGGCTGCCGGTCCAATTCCGGGCTCAATTCAAAGTGCTGGTGTTGACCTTTAACCTCTATATGGTTCTGGCCCAGCTTACTTGTCCGAACGCATCTGCTGCTACGTCCCACCTCGTACTTTAAGATCATCCGGGGAGGCCCTGCTCTCGCTCCCACTGGCTTCCCAGGTGTGGCTGGTGGGGACGAGGGAGAGGGCCTTCTTGGTGGTGGCTCCCCGTCTGTGGAATGCGATCCCTAGCGACATACGATCAATTCCATCCCTCCTGACATTCAGGAAAAAAGTGAAAGCCTGAATGTGGGACCAGGCATTCGCATAGTAGCACAGGACAGCACTTTAGTAGTTTTAATGGAAAGTTGGTGAATAGGTCTCAATGCTTTTATGGATGGAACACTGTTTTTAACATAGGTGAATGCATAGGATGTGTGAATATAATTATATTTTAATGTATTTTAGTGTCAAATGCTGGAGGGTTTTATATTGTGTTTTATACTGCAATTGTGATGTAGGCATCAAATTATGCCTTTTGGAAGCCGCTCTGAGTCCCCCCTCTGGGGGTTGAGAAGAGCGGGGTAAAATGCCATAAATAATAAATAAATAAATAAATAAATTTTTATATTAGTCTTTTGGGATGGAGAAGCAAAATGAAACATTCTTTATATTCTTTACATTATACATGGGGCGGGGGGTCATCAATGTCTAGATGTTCAACTTACTCACCAGGGCATTGATGCTAAAATGATAGTATTGGTTTTGCCTCTGGAAGTGTTCATTCCAAAATCTATACATCATTATGGAAAAGGGTATTTTTATATCACAGCCTTCCCCCCTAAAGGTGAGCAGAGCTTGGAAATGTCACATTTTGGATGACAACTCCCCTTGTTAGCATGGCCGTGATCATGCTGGTTATGGGGTCCTGGAAAAGTAGTTCAGGGGAGTAGCAGAGTGGGTGAAGGTGGTGGTCAATGCCTCTGGAACAAGGCAAAGCTCCAACATGCCTAAAGGAGGCAGCTGTGAGACCTATATTTTAAAAATGCCATCCCTAAATCCCTCTATAATGGACAATGCCAATGCCCAACCTTCCCTTTATGAGCAAAGTTTTGGAGCGTGTGGTGACCTCCCAACTCCATGGATTTCTGGATGAAACAGATAATCTAGATTCATTTCAATCTGTTTTCAAGCCTGGTTATGGAACAGAGACAGCTTTGATTGCCTTGGTATATGGCTTACAAAGAGAGCTAGATGGGAGTGTGTCCCTGTTTGTTCACCTGGATCTCTCAGCAGCTTTCAATACCATTGACCACAGTATCTTTCTTGGTCGTCTTGTTGGCATGGGACTGGGAGGCACTATCTTACAGTGGCTTTGGACCTTCCTGGAGGGTGATACCCAGAAGGTGGTGCTGGGGGACTCCTCTTCTAATCCTTGTCTGTTGACCTGTGGAGTTCTTCAGGGTTCTATTTTGTCATCCATGCTGTTTATCAGTAGAGTCTCGGTTATCCAACATAAACAGGCTGTCAGAATGCTGGATTACCGAAAATGTTAGATAATAGGGAAGAATCAAGTAAAAGCCTATTAAACCCTTCCCTTCCTGCCTCCTCCAAGCCCCAGCTCCCTACCTCACTTGTCCCGGTAAAGGAGAAATTGACACCTTAGCAGGAGAAATGTCAGAGGGGAGTGATGCATAAGGACTCCTCTTCTAATCCTTGTCTGTTGACCTGTGGAGTTCTTCAGAGTACAGAAATAGCTTGCCAGAAATAATGACGAGAATAATACATTCTGATTGGTGTACAAGCTCAGGCTGTGATTGGCCAGAGAACATCATGTGCCTTTAGATAAGAATACGGTCCTGATTGGCCTAGCAGTTCCCATGTGCGTTTGTTTACAAAGTAAGTGAATGGCTAGGAGACGCGCATGGCAAATGAAGCTTTCACTTGGCAGGCCACCAAGTTAAAGCCCGGTAGAAATGTAACAATTTGAGAACACATTGCTCATAAAGCAATAACATAGAACAATGATGGAAATTCACACTGCCCCATAGTTATTAGCAAATAGGAATAAGATGCTAGAATGCTTTGTTTAATTGGATAAGATAAAATGGGTTCATGAATGCTAGCCAGTAATGTGCATGAAGAAGGAAGAGACTAAATGTTGACTCCATTGATGGTATAAAACCTGTATGCTAGAAATGTTCGGGGTTCTGTTCGCCAAGCGGCCCCGTTTCCGCATAGGGTGGACGGACCCATCAGCTGATGTGATGCAATAAAGCTGATTTCCTGGATCACAGTAGAAATTGCCGCGTCATCTCTTCCTTGCGCTCGCACGTTCTGCGGCCTGAGTGCCCTGGGAGTTTTGGGACTCCAAGTTACTGCTTCATCCTGGTGACCCCGACGTGATTCAGACGAGTCTGTGTCGAAGACGGCGCGGTCCTGTTGGCAGGACGGCTCTCGTTCGGAGACGGGAGGCTGAGGTGACTTGGGTGAGCTGAGAAGGGCCCTGCACAACGACCGGCTGCCCACTTCGCCTCAGGAAACCGTTCGTCGACCCGAGAGGCCGCAATTGCTAAAATACTGCCAGTGAAACCAGAAGAAGAGGGAAGTCCGGGGGCGTTAGTCGTACCGCGCCTAGTGAGTAATCCGGCACCAAAAGCACGCTTGAAAAGTCCGGAGGGCGCCGGGGTTCCGAGCGTCTAGTGAGAAATCCGGCACAGAGGTCTGAGGGGCGACTCCTGGAGTCTACAGGAATCGGCAAGTATACAGAGTCAAGTTAAAACACTTAGGGAACACACACGCCATTTGGGGGGGAGCAAGCACTGAAGCATCCCCGGCCCTTAGAAATGGGTGGGGTGGGGTCCAAGGAGCGAAGAGGGACACCTCTGAGCTGTGTTTTAAAGAACTGGGAAAGGTTTTGTCAGTTATCCGTGGAGGGAAAACCACTAGATTTGAAAGAGTACAGGCTTAGAAATCTGTGCACAGAAGTATGGCCTGCTATTGCAGAAATTAGTTGGCCCAGGACAGGAACCTGGGATTTGAGGAAGTGTAGACAGCTTGAATCCTATTGTTTCGAAGTACATCCAACTGATCAATGGGTTTACTCCGCAACGTGGGAGAGGATGGTTTCAGAAGGAGTTTGGTGGGCTGGCCCGAGGCAGCCCCAGGACAGATGTTTTGTCAGCCGAAAGGCAGGAAGGAAGGCTCGGGTTCTACAAATGGAACCGGAAGAGTTGCCGCCTTTAGGGAGAAGACCAAGGCATAGAGAGAATGCGGACGCAGGAGCAGAGGGGCCCAACGCCGCTCTGCCTGATGCGTCCTTAAATGTGTTGACACCAGTCCCGTCCGCGGTCCCTACTCCCGGAACAAGTTCAGCCGCAGAGATGGCATCCCCGGCTGTGATGAATATCCCAGTGGCCGATATTGTTCCAACCGCATTCCCTGTATTAAACCCACAAGTCATGCCCCAGTCAGCCCAAGCGACTCTGCAGATCGCGGCTCCCCACGTGATGTTTCCTCCAATTATGGCGACCTCACAAGCCGCAGCAGCACCCTTAATGCCAGCACAAGCCACAGCAGTTTACGCCCGGCCCCATTCAGAATACAACCCATTCTATGGGAGCCTGCCAACATATCAAGTACCCCAAAGGGACCAATTCTCATACCCACTAGCAGAAGCAAGGGAGGTAGAGAGAAGAGTGAGAGAACAGTCTCCAGATGAAGGGGGAGCAGCACAACGTTCCCCCGACAGAAGGAGCAAGGAAGAGCACCCCACAGCCGCCAGGAGAGTGATGGAACATTCCCCAGAGACAAGCAGGAGGAACCCTCGGGAACCATTAGATATTTCCCCCATGCAAACTAGAAGCAAGTCCCGAGAGACCCCAAGATCAAGCTCAAAGACAAGAGAAGCACTAGAATTGCCAATTCGGCAAGTACCTCTGTTAGATGACAACAACAGAGTGGTACAAGCTTTCCAAATTGTTCCCTTTAATTCTAGTGACATTTTTAATTGGCGGAACGCTACGCCACCTTATTCGGAGCAACCAAAAGCTATGGCTGATCTATTAGAGGGAGTAATTGCCACTCATGACCCCACATGGTGGGACTGTAAACAGCTTATAAATGCACTGTTTACGGCCGCAGAGAGAAGGAACATCATCAATCAGGCCAGGTTGTTGGCCCAAGAAGGACATGGAGAAACCGACCCAGTAATTTATGGGAATGCTAGGTTTCCCATAGAAACAGATCCCCAGTGGGACCCAAATGAGGAAGGCCATCATGAACGCATAAGAGATTTCCAACAAACACTCCTAAAAGCAATAAGAAAAGGCCCACCCTGACCTTCTAATCTACAGAAAATCCAGGGAGTCCAGCAAGAGAAAACAGAAACACCCGCCGCATTTTTGGAAAGATTAGAAGAAGCCTACAGAAAGTACAGCCTGTACAATTTAGAACAGAATGATGGAAGGATAGCCCTAACGCAATCCTTCATCTCCCAATCTTCAGGGGACATTAGAAAGAAGATCCAGAAACAGCCAGGATTTTTGGGAAAGACTCTTAATGAATTACTAGCCTTGGCTGATCAAGTTTATATAGCAAGGGAGCAGGTGGAAGAAGAAAGAAAGGATAAGAAGAAGAGGGAAGGATATAAAGTGTTACTCAGCCTAATGGATGAGAGACAAGGAAGGGGAAGAGGAAGTAGTCGTGGGAAGGGGTCAGGAAGAGGAAAAGGTGAAAGGACAAGCAAGTTAGTAAGAAACCAGTGTGGACGGTGTAAGAAAGAAGGACACTGGTGGAGAGATTGTGTAGAGGAAGTGCCAGAGGAAAAAGAAGCAAGTGGAAGAGGTGGACAACAGAGAGGTGGACAACAGAGAGGGTCAGGAAGAGGAAGAGCCCAGGGGGCATACAGATATCGGGAGAAGGCAATTGTAGCTGCTGCTATTGAAGAGGAAGAAGAAGAAGATGAGGATTGAAGGGTAGGCCAGGCTTTTCTCCTGCTGAACCCAGAAGAGCCCCTTGTTGCCGTAGAAATAGGGGATCGGCAAATAAAGTTCCTAGTAGATACAGGAGCGGACAAGTCCGTAATTAACAAGAAAGTAACACCCATTAGCAATGAACAAATTAAAGTAATTGGAGTATCAGGCAAACCACAGAAGTGTCCTTTGTTAAAAGAAAGAAGGTGCAATATCGCAGGAAGAGAAGTGACTCATCAACTACTGTACATACCAGAATGTCCAATTCCATTGTTAGGAAGGGACATGTTGGCAAAAATCAGAGCTAGATTAGAATTCTTGGAGACCGGCCAGCTTGAGCTCACTGTACCGGGTCAGGAAGAATACTGATTGTTCAAATTAAGGGAGGTCAGGAAGAAAGAGATACAATGGGCCTGGGAACGTACGCCAGGGGTATGGGCGGAAGATAATCCTCCGGGAATGGCAAAGTATGTAGCACCTGTAATCATCCAGATAAAGCCTGGATGCCTTCCCGTGAGAAAAGCACAGTATGCCATCAGCAGAGAGGCCGTGGAAGGGATCCAAGAACAGCTACACAAACTGTTGCAGAATGGGATCATCACACCCTGTAACTCACCATGGAACTCGCCCCTCCTCCCTGTCCTCAAGCCAGGAGGCGGGTACAGAGTTGTTCAAGATTTGCGAGCTGTCAATCAGGCATGGTCCCATTGACGCCTGTGGTTCCAAATCCTTATATTATGATGAGTTTAATCCCAAGCACAGCAGTTTGGTTCTCAGTTCTAGACCTACGTGATGCATTCTTCTGCATCATGTCACGATGCACGGACTTGACCAGCCCCTTAATCACACACACAGAGACAGAATGAAGGCTAACTACTTTATTGAAGAATAATAACAGTATCAATGAATAATGTCCAATAGAATATAAAAGCAATCCAAAAAGCTTGAAGTAACAATGTCCAAGGTAACGTAGCAAATAGGCAAAAAGCTTGGCAAGGCTCCGCAAGGCTATGCGGATCAGGAAACAGGGCAAGGCTCCGCAAGACTATGCGGATCAGGAAACAGGGCAAGGCTCCGCGACCCTGCGGATCAGGAAACAAGGCAAGGCAAGGCTTGATGACCACGGGCTGGCTTAGCTTGTGGTCCCACTCCGCTTCACGCCTATTCAGGTAAGACGTGGCCAGAGCACTGAGGATTTGTTCCCACGGATCCTATACTTAATCCTTCGGCCGAGGTCCCCGACGCTCTAGGCTTCTGTGTCTCCAATCGCTGCTCACAGACCTTGGCCGGTCTATGCTCTTAGACCATTCCCTTCTGCTAGATTCTATGTTCCGTCTCCTATCAAAGGTTCGACCTTGTCTCTCCACAGCTGTGTTTCTATCTCCCTGAGAGCTCTCCTCCCCAGCCGTTTCCCATGCGCCTTCTTCCATATCTTCCTCAGGAGGCTCCTGAGAAGATCTCCCTCCCGGATGTTCATAACTCCCCGAATCGCTATCTATCTGCACCTGGCTATCGGAATCTTCACGAGTACCAAAACACATTTCTTCCCCGGCCATGCTCTCTGTGGGTGAAATAGGCCCCTGAGGGGAAAGCTGCCCTTCGCCCCAGTCATCTAGCTCATCCTCTGAATCCTGTTCCGGCACCGCTGGTTCTAATGCTAATGGGACCCCAGGTCCTATCCCCTGCCCTCCAGGCACAAACGAGAACTGCTGTGCTACACATCAGATTGGCCCCAGTGTCACAGCCCATCTTTGCATTCCAGTGGGAGACCCCAAAGGGAGGACAACGTTCTCAGGTCACGTGGGCTCGTTTACCTCAAGGTTATCATTCGTCCCCGACAATCTTTGGCCAAGCCTTAGCCAAAGATCTGTCAGAATTTGAGATCCCAGAGTCAGAAGGAGTATGGTTTCAATACGTTGATGATTTACTTCTAGTGTGTAGAACAGAGCAAGGATGCAAACACTTCACCCTAGAGATGTTAAAACTATTACAAGAGAAGGGATACAAGGTATCCAGGAAGAAGGCACAGCTATGCCAAAAGAAAGTCAAGTACTTGGGGTTTGGGCTATCCCAAGGAAGCAAGGTCCTGGAAGTGGAAAGGAAGGAGGTCATTTGTGCAATTCCAACACCTACAGACAGGAGACGGACGAGAGAGTTCCTTGGGACTACCTCGTACGTGAGACACTGGATTCCAGGGTACGCCGCAATAGCAAAGCCCCTTTACCGAGCCACAAGAGGAAGCAATAATGACCCATTCGTGTGGACGGCAGAGTGCGACGAAGCCTTCAAAATTTTGAAGCAAGCCGTACTTTCCCCTCCAGCATTAGGCCTGCCAAATCTGGAAAAACAGTTCTACCTTTTCGCTGCAGAGCGAGAAGGTACTGCTGTGGGTGTTTTATCACAACAGCTAGGTACATGGCAGCGGCCAGTAGCATATTTGTCCAAACAGTTAGACACAGTAGCAAGGGGCTTGCCCCCTTGTCTTAGGGCCGTTGCAGCTTCGGTGGATTTAATCAGAGAGGCCACCAAGCTTACGTTAGGGAGACCTCTCGTTGTACGAGTTCCTCATCATGTCAAAGCTTTGCTAGATACAAAAGGACCCCGCTGGCTCACGAATGAAAGATTGACTAAATATGAGGGGGTGCTGTGTGATAATCCGCTCGTTTCCCTTGAAATGTGTCCCATGTTAAATCCAGCAACTTTGCTGCCAAGTCATTCAGAGCCCTTAGAGCATCAATGCATGGAAGTCATGGACCAAGTTTATTCCAGCAGGCCAGACTTGAAAGATTTCCCATTGGAGAAGGTAGATTTAACCCTTTTCACGGACGGAAGCAGTTTTGTGCGAGAGGGGTTAAGACACGCCGGCTACGCAGTTGTGACGGGGGAGGGAGAGGTTTTGGAAGCAAGCCCTCTGCCTCTGGGAACTTCTGCCCAACTGGCCGAGCTTCTGGCTCTTACTCAAGCTCTGGAACTGTCCGGGGGACAAAGGGTTAATATCTATACTGATTCCCGTTATGCGTTCATAACGTTACATGCTCACGGAGCATTGTACAGGGAAAGAGGCTTTCTGACTTCAGCTGGAAAGGCCATAAAACATGCGGATGCTATAATAGCCCTGTTAGATGCGGTTTGGAGGCCAGAGAGGGTGGCTGTGATGCATTGTAAAGGACACCAGAGGGGAAACGATCCGGTGGTTCAGGGAAACAGGCAGGCTGATCTTGCAGCTAGGGAAGCAGCACTCCAGAAACCAGCATCAGTAATGCTAGAAACAACAGGCTCAGGCCCACAGGTAGAGAAATGAACTTACACCAAGGACGAGGAGAATTGGGCCCTGAGCGAGAAAGGAGAATGGAAAGGAAACACTATCATGATGCCAGATAAACGCGTCTTCATCCCAAAGGATAAGGCGTGGCACATAGTCCAACATTTCCATGAGAGCACCCATTTAGGTAAATCCGCATTGGCAGCTTTACTGGAGAGGCAAATGTACATAAACGGCTTGCACAGCTTAGATGCTGGACGTGTGCAAGAAACAACCCGAGGGAGGGGCCGTTAAAGGCTCCTGGAATTCAGCACCAGGGCAGCTCCCCTTTTGAAGTTTTGGTGACCGATTTTACAGAAATGCCACCCAGTGGTGGGTTTCAGTACTTGTTGGTTTTCATAGATTCTTTTACTGGGTGGCCAGAAGCTTACGCAACCAGGACAGAGAAGGCCACGGAAGTAGTGAAAGCCCTTTTGAAAGATGTCATTCCCAGATTCGGAATGCCTTTACAGATTGGTTCGGACAACGGCCCCGCCTATGTACATCAGGTGGTGCAAGGACTGAGCAAATTACTAGGTATCACATGGAAACTTCACTGTGCTTATAGGCCCCAATCTTCTGCACGTGCAGAAAGAGTTAACAGGACATTGAAAAACAGTCTGGCCAAGATTTGTCAAGAGACAAGATTAAATTGGAGGGTAGCGTTACCCATGGCTCTATTCAAAATCAGGTGCACCCCACACAAAAAGACAGGACTGTCTCCCTTTGAAAGACTTTACGGGAGGCCCCCGCTAAACCTAAAGACCATAGAAGGATTATCTCTGGATAGTCATGTACTAGGAGATCAACAGACTTTGGAGCAAGTTCAGATGTTGGGGAGACAGTTAGAAAAATTGAATCAGTACACGGCAGAGTTGCAGCCCCCGTTTCCTA
The DNA here is from genome assembly GCA_030556195.1 of Anolis apletophallus. Classification (NCBI taxonomy): domain Eukaryota; kingdom Metazoa; phylum Chordata; class Lepidosauria; order Squamata; family Anolidae; genus Anolis; species Anolis apletophallus. The sequence goes on along the minus strand of JARBWK010000002.1, from coordinate 35,707,211 downwards.
CCACGCCTCTTCATTGCTTTTCCCCAGGTGATGAAGTTCTCGTGAAAGAATGGAAGGTCCAACCGTTACAACCGAGGTGGAGGGGACCATACATCGTCCTCCTAGCCACGCCCACCGCCGTAAAGGTGCGAGAGATAAAGCCGTGGATTCACTACACGAGGGTAAAGAGAGCACCAGCTGTTTGGGAATCCGCAGTCGATCCGGAAGACCCGCTAAAGGTGAAGATCAGCAAGAAACATCAACACCCTGTTTGAGGGCCTACAAGGTCACAGAAGAAATCACTACGGATACCACCGTCCTGCAGCCAAGCAAATGTGACCCAACGGGAAGATGGGGGGAGCCAAAGACTTTCTCATTAAGATGGTGGTTTGAGATCTTAATGGGACATAGATATGAAAGAAAGCCACCTGTGGGAGTAAGGACAGTGTTTGGATACATGGCTGTAATTCTCATAATATACATAACTGGAGTACACGGAGGGTGGGACCAAAATCTTTTCCATAAGTTAATTACAAACATGACTCATGAACTTAGCCTTAATGACTGCTGGATCTGTAGCCATGGCCCATCTACGCACGCGCAAGGATGGCCAATTGTACCCACAGCTCTGCTCACATTGCAGGGCTGGAACGATACAAACTGTAAGTCATCATATATCAGACACAGTACAGACAAGGCCCAGTTCATGATATCACACCGTTTCCCAGTTTTAGAAGCACCTCTGTGTTTCAAATGGGAAACAGATGGGTACAGATATCCCACACAAAAGGAGGGAGAAAGGAGAATTGAGCTGTTTAACAGAGTGGAGTTGGGAACTTATCCAGCATGTAATCACACCATCATGATACATGATCAATATTTGTCACATTGCACCCACAAGATCAATGGTACTTGGACCTGGGGAAGAAAACACTCAAACTGCACTCACATATTATATGGAAACCATCAGAAAGATGCTGTAGTTAATCTAATGCAGGATCTCCCTGCTACCCATACTGGTAAAAGGATGGAAAATCTGCCAGGAGGGTATTTATGGATATGTGGGGGGTGGGCTGGTCGTATCCTGCCCACTGCCTGGAGTGGAGTTTGCACAATGGGGGTAGTAGGGCCTGGAGGCTTAAAAATGTATCCAAGAAAGACCCCAGTTTCCAATTTACACATGCATGTGCAAAAGAGGTCAACTGATGTGATAACTAAATATGGGTACGACCCAGACAAGACCTACCTCACTGGTGCAGAAAGATTCCATGCCATTACAAGTCCAAGACTGGGAGTGGCATGGAATATCAAACAGTTACGTGTGTTATCTTATGAATTAGAACAATTGGCAAATGAAACAGCCCAAGGGATAAATGTGGTGCAAATTGAAATCAACTCCTTGGCTGGAATGGTAATGCAGCAAAAGCTCGCCCTAGATTATCTGTTGACCAAACAAGGAGGTCTGTGTGTATGGTTAAATGTCACCTGTTGTCATTACATTAACATGACAGGAGATGTTGAGGTAAATATAGAAAGGATACAGCAGGTTGCACAAGAAGTTCAGAAATCTTATGAACCTGCAGACAATTTTTGGGAATCAATCGTTAATTGGCTACCAAAGATAGGCTGGATAAAATCAGTAGCTGTGTTAATTCTTATGATTTTCTGTTCTGTAACAATCATGCTTTGTTGTTTTCCACTAATGCTAAGATGTTTTACTGCTGCAGCAAGACAGACAGCAAAAATGGCTAAAAGTGTCCGAAGGGAGCAGATAAGGGATTGGCGGTTGAATTGGGATGAGATCTAGGTTATAAAGCCATGGTTTGCAAATGATTATTGATTCCAAAATCATTTACAAAAAGAAAATGAAGGAATAAAGGAGAAATTGATACTTTAGCAGGAGAAATGTCAGAGGGAGTGATGCATAAGGATAGAACAGAAGTAGCAGAGTACAGAAATAGCTTGCCAGAAATAATGACGAGAATAATACATTCTGATTGGTGTACAAGCTCAGGCTGTGATTAGCCAGGGAACATCATGTGCCTTTAGGTAAGAATACGGTCCTGATTGGCCTAGCAGTTCCCATGTGCGTTTGTTTACAAGATAAGTGAATGGCTAGGAGACGCGCATGGCAAATGAAGCTTTCACTTGGCAGGCCACCAAGTTAAAGCCCGGTAGAAATGTAACAATTTGAGAACACATTGCTCATAAAGCAATAACATAGAACAATGATGGAAATTCACACTGCGCCATAGTTATTAGCAAATAGGAATAAGATGCTAGAATGCTTTGTTTAATTGGATAAGATAAAATGGGTTCATGAATGCTAGCCAGTAATGTGCATGAAGAAGGGAGGGACTAAATGTTGACTCCATTGATGGTATAAAACCTGTATGCTAGAAATGTTCGGGGTTCTGTTCGCCAAGCGGCCCCGTTTCAGCATAGGGTGGACGGACCCATCAGCTGATGTGATGCAATAAAGCTGGTTTCCTGGATCACAGTAAAGATTGTCGCGTCATCTCTTCCTTGCGCTCGCACGTTCGGTGGCCTGAGTGCCCTGGGAGTTTTGGGACTCCAAGTTACTGCTTCAGGTTCTGCTGCCACTGCCACCTTTACTGCCCTCCCTCACTCACTCACCCGGCCGGGTTCTGGTGGCGGAAGAAATGGCAGTAGCATCCATCAGGAGGGACAGAATGTGGCTGGCACAGGCAGGAGGACCTGTGCTCAATTTTTGTGCTGCGGTGCCTCACCGCCATGAGCGGCAGGGACGGTTTGTGTGTGCTTTTGAGAGGGGGGTTGTAGTGAGGCGAATGCATGTGTTATGAGATTTGTGGGTTTTGTGTTTATTTGTATGGTTAAATCCTGAACAGTCAGCAGGATTGTTGAAGTGCACAGCTCTCGGAATGTTCGAGTGAGCCTAAAACTGGCTTGTGCAGGTGCACATTTTAAATTCTGACAGTTAGCCAGCAGCAGTTAGAGAATGTCAGTTGGCCAGTAGCTGTTAGCCAGAGAGTTGGCATGTAGCTGTGGGAGAAGCAGCTAGTATATAGCCTTTGGAGAAGGCAGAGTTTGTCTGTAGCCTTTAGAGGGGTGTTCCTTGTGGTAAAGACTTGTGGAGAGCAACTAAGAGAGTTGCTAAAGCTCTGAACATACTGTAACCACTACGCTATTGTGAAAATAAACATTTCAAGCCTGTTTTAAACCAAGTCTCTCCATAACTTCTTTGGGAAAACACAAACCTCCTCACAATTTATTGGTGGCAGCGAGAGTGTTTGAAGAGAGGGAAGAGATTCAAACAACCAGTGAAGCAGACGCATGCACAAAGGCTGCGTCATCTTTACAGGGGTGTTAAGAGTGTTGGATAATATGGAGTGTCAGATGAGTGGAGGTTGGATAACCAAGACCGTACTGTACATGATACTGTTGGGAGATGTCATCTGGAGTTTTGGAGTACAGTGCTACCTATGTGAGGATGACACCCAGCTCTATTACTCCTTTCCACCTATTGCCAAGGAAACTGTTCTGATCCTAAACCACTGCCTGTCAGCAGTAATGGACTGGATGAGGGCAAACAATTTGAAGTTTAATCCAGACAAGACAGAGGAACTTCTGGGCAGTCAGAAGGCAGAAATAGGGATCCAGCCTGTGCTGGATGGGATCACCCATTGAAGACACAGGTTCACAGTTATCTATGGTGGCTGAAAGGGCCTTTGAGGAATTAAAACTTATGCACCATCTTTGTCTGTTACTTGAGAAGCTAGATCTGGCCATGGCAATCCATGCCTTAGCTATATTCCATCTGGATTACTGTAGCATGCTCTATGTGGGGCTGTCTCTGAAGAGTGCTAAGAAATTTCAGCTGGTTCAAAGAGCTTCAGCTAGGTTGCTCATCGGAGCTGACTACAGGGCGCTGACAACCTCCCTGTTGCAACAGCTCCACTGGCTGCCAGTCTGTTTCTGGGCACAATTCAAAGTGCTGGTTATGACCTTTAAAGCCCTAGATGGTTTAGGTTCAGGGGTGGTCTAAGGTAATTTTAAATGGTAGGCGAACATTATTTTGGTGCCCCACCCAACAAAACAGTATTTTGCTGCACCCCATGTAAAACAAATATACAATTATAATATCACAATACCATTAGTAGTATTATATTGTTATCAATGTATATAAATATATTATACCATACTCATACTATATTATATCATAATTATATTATACTACATTGCAATATAATTATATTATAATATATTGACATTATAATATAATGTAACATTCTATTATATTATTATTATAAAATAATAAAATTATTTATTTAAATAAAATTATCCTCTACTAAATATTTTCATTACTCTATAAAACTCAAATAACCCAAAATAAAGTAAAATAAAACATTATATATTACTATTTTGTACAATACCACTATACTGCAATATTGTTTGTAATATTACATGTAATATAAAATCTATCGGGGAGGAAATGAGAAAAGAGCTGGATAGGACCTTCAGGATTACATCCAACTACTCTAAAAAGCATAAGGCGATTCGGGACGTACTAGTCCGCTTCAACAGAAAATCAATACGAGATGAAGTGCTTAGACGAGGCGCTCAGACTCCGCTAATCTACAATAGAAGGAAGGTAATTATCTTCAAGGAATTTCCAGCGACAACATTAGAGAGAAGAAGAAAATACTTCTTCCTTACTGATGAATTGAAAAAAAGAAACATAAAGTATCGCTGGGAAAAGAAGGAAGGCCTTATGATGACCTTAAGAGACCAAAGAATCTGGATAACGACAGAAGAGAAAGCGAGGAGTATGTATAAAAAATTGGCCGATGAAGATCAACATTCGAGAGGAAAAGGGGAGAAGGAAGGTTCAGAAGAGGAAGGAGAATTGGGGGAGGAGGAGAAGGAGGATGAGGAGGACGAATCGACCCACACCCACCCAGGAAGCGAGACAGGAGGACATGAGGCGACAACGAGGCTCCAAACTCAAAAGAACTCTAAGAGGTCTTTCTATGCATATTAACTGTTTGGTAAATAATGTGAACGGGATTAATGACCCAAAAAAAAGGAAAAGAATATTTAATTTTCTAAAATCAAAAAAGGTAGATCTAGTGGCATTACAGGAGACGCATATACGGGGCAGGGATGTGGCCTACCTCAGCCAGAAAGCCTTAGGTAACATGTACTACTCAGGGGGGGATAAGAAAAAGAATGGGGTGGTGATCTACATCAGAGACTCCTGGAAGAGCCAGATGGCCTTCAGAGATATGGATGGAAGGTATATAGCGATTAAAGTAGAATGGGACAACAGAAATATCCTCGTGTGCAATATTTACGCACCTAACGGTCCAAAGGTCAAGTTCCTAAGAGACCTCAAGAGAGACATAGAGAAAGTAGAGTATGATGAGCTTATCATGCTAGGTGATTTCAACGGGGTGGTGGAGAGAGAGTGGGACAGATCAAAGAAAAAGGTAAAGGATAAAAGATCAGGACAATTACCAAAAGAGGGCAGAGAGATCCTAGATGCACTGGGTTTGGTGGATGGATGGAGGGAACAAAATCCGGGGGCCAGGGACTATACCTGCTATTCCGGCAGGTATGGCTCCTGGTCAAGAATCGATATGATATGGCCATCAAGAGATCTACTAACCAAATTGGGGAAAATAAAAATTTTACCGCAGATATTTTCGGATCACAATGTGATTCAATTTCAAATGGGCCAGAGGAGCCAAGGGATGAGAAATTGGACTCTTAGAGAGGACCTACTTCAAAATGAGGACCAGAATAACAGATATAGAACTCTCTTAAAGGAATACTTTGAGATAAATACAGCACAAGACACCCACACCCACGTGGTGTGGGAGGCAAAAACAAAGCAGTAATGAGGGGGCATTTTATCTACCAGAGTATACTAAAGAGGAAAAAAAGTCAAAAACTAGAGGAGGATCTCCTGGTAAAACGGGAAAGTGGACAAAGAATTAAAATTACATCCCAATGATAGACATTTAAAATTACAACGGAAAATCCTCCAAAAACAAAAGGAGAAGTTAGATCTAGGGAAAATAGAAGAAAATTTGAAATTTATAAAACAAACCCACTTTCAAAATGCTAATAAGCCAGGGCGTTGGCTCGTGGCTAAAATTAGGAAGAGGAAACAACGGAACCACATTACCCAAATTATTGAAAAGAGAAAGTTTATAATACAGATACCCAAATAAATGAAAGGTTTAAAAATTTCTATAGACGGTTGTATTCTAGGGACAATATAAAGAAAGAGGAGGTACAATCATATATAAATGGGCTCCACCTTAACAAGATTACAGAGGAACAAAGAGAAGACCTCAATCACCCGATAAATAGAGAAGAACTAAGATTGGCTATAAAGAATTTAAAGAGCAACAAGGCCCCAGGGCCAGACGGCTTCACAACTCTGTATTACAAAATCTTTGAAGAGGAGCTAGCACCTCATCTAATAAAATCAATGAATGAGATATTGCTCACAAAAAAGTTTCCAGAGACGTGGTCGGCAGCAAGAATAATAGTAATACACAAAGAAGGCTCCAAAAAAGCAGAGATGGGGAATTACAGACCCATCTCGCTTTTAAAATGTGGATTACAAAATATACGCAGGGATACTAGCGGAGAGATTAAAAAATTTCTTAAAGAGTTGGATAAAGCAAGATCAAAAAGGCTTTTTGCCAGGCCGCCAACTCAAAGACAATATTAGAATAATAGTGGACGCGATGGAGTATTATAGACTGAACATCCAAAAAAAAGTGGCCTTCGTGTTTATAGACGCAGAAAAGGCTTTCGACCGAATCAACTGGTCTTTTATAGAGCTATTAATGAAAGAACTAGATATGGGGCACTCCTTCCAGAACGCAATAGAAGCTATCTACACCACACAAACTGCAACAATCAGTACAAATGGGGTAAATTCAAATAAATTTATGATACAGAAAGGGACGCGCCAAGGCTGCCCCCTCTCCCCACTCTTATTTATTTGGGCCTTAGAAACACTGCTAGAGAACATAAGGAGAGACGAGAATTTGAAAGGGTTGACGATAAAAAAGGAAAAAATCAAGATCAGAGCTTTTGCAGACGATCTTGTCTGCATAGTAGAAGACCCGAATGAAAAAGCTTGGGTAGAGAAATTGGAGGACTTTGGGAGAGTATCGGGTTTTAAAATGAATAAAGACAAAACTAAAATGCTGGTCAAGAATTTAAATACAAAAGAAAGAGAGAAATTGGAGGAGAGTTCAGAATTAAAAATAACGAATAAAGTGAAATATTTAGGGATTAACATAACAGCCAAAAATATAGATTTAATCAAAAATAATTATGATTTAAAATGGCAACAAATTAAGCAAGATCTAAAAAGATGGTCACATTTGAATCTAACACTCCTTGGGAGGATATCCCTTATCAAAATGAATATTCTACCTAAATTTCTTTTTTTATTTCAATGTCTTCCAATCCTTTGTAATGATAAATATTTTAAGCTCTGGGAGAAAGAATTGAGAAAGTTTATCTGGAAGGGAGGAAACCCAGGATCTGTTGGAAAAACCTTATAGACAACAAGGAGAGAGGCGGTCTCGGGGTCCCAGATCTCCCCTCATATTTCGAGGCTAGCGCACTAGACTGGATTATCAAATGGACTACACTAGAGGATACCCAGCTACTGGCGTTAGAAGGCTTTGACCTTAGAACCGGGTGGCATGGGTACCTCTGGTACGGGAAGGCGAATTGAGAGGAATTTTAATAACCACAGTGTGAGAAAACCGCTATTACGAATATGGACGAAGAAGAAAGACAGGCTATTTAGGAAAGTCCCAAAATGGATATCGCCCCAGGAGGCGCATTTTAGGAGACAATACGACAAAAGTAATTGGTTGAGATATGAGGCAATACTTAAAAACTCAATCTTGGGCCCAAGTATGAAAGATCTGGAAGAACTTAAAGAGACGGATGAATCCTTGGACTGGTTCCAACACAAACAGATCCGAGAGATATATAAGAAAGACAAGGAGATAGGATTCGAGATGGAGGAACATTGGTGGGACAAAATAGTAACAAAAGAGAAAGGCAAGATAACCATCCTGTATAACCATCTTCTCCAATGGAAAACAGAAGAGGAGGTGGTTAAAAAATGTATGGTGAAATGGGCCAGGGATCTGGGCCAGCCCATTCACTTGAAATACTGGGAAAGGTATTGGAAAGTGCATTTGGGATATCTCTACGCCTATGATATGAAAGAGAATGGTCTCAAAAAATTTTATAGATGGTATTTAACACCATTTAGTATAGCCAAATTTAATGATAAGGCCAGCAATAAGTGCTGGAAATGCCAGAAAGAGATTGGATATTTTTTCCACATGTGGTGGGGGTGCAGAAAAATCAAAAAGTTTTGGGGGAAGATTTATGAAGTAATAAAAGAAGCCTTGGGAGTGGATTTTGCTTTCAAAGCTAGATATATGTTATTGGGATTGGTGGACTTGAAATAGAGAAAAATAAAGAAAAACTTTTTATTTACTGCATTACTGCAGCGAGAATGGTGATAGCCAGACGCTGGAAGGAGGCGCTGCCCCCGAAAACCGATGACTGGATAGAAAAACTATTGGAAGTCAGAAATATGGACTGTCTCACAAATGCAATGACAAAACAGAAGGAAGCTACAGACTGGACTCCGATAACAAATCACTTAAAAGAATTTTAAAAAGTGGAAGCGATATAATTAAGTTGTATACAAATAATGGGAATAATTACGGCTGGATATATTTTGAGTTCGGAGATTGTTTGAAGGTGGATAATGATCTAAGTTGTATTAGATAACGTGGGTGGAGGGTGGAAGAGGAAGTCGAATTGACAGAAGATGCCTCTGTGTGGGTAGGGATGGGGGGGGGGTAAATGACTGTTATTTTATGTTTGTTGGAAAATTTAATAAAGTATTTAAAAAAATATCATTATTCTATTGTTATATTGTATTTGTATTATATTGTATGACAATATTAAGCAGAACTGTATAATAATCAACAAGAAATTCAATGTAAATGCATCAAAATCGGAATATATTACCTATCACCCGACTCATAATTCATAGGAGTCTCCCATATGTCCAAAATTAGGATCCCAATGTAAATGTAAAAAAAAACCCAGCCAAAATGTTCAAATGAGGTCGAATACAGGCAGCGCGGCCTGGGCAAACTTGGGCCCGCCCTCCCACCTCCTAAGTGTTTTGGCCTCCAACTCCCACAACTCCTCATAGCCTCAGGCCCCTCAGGTCTAGACAGAAATAGAGCCGAAGAAAGGAAGGAGGGGAGAAGAGGTCACAGAGGAGGAGGAGGAAAGCCCTTCATTCATAAAAAGCAGGCAGCTGCAGCACTGTCTGAGGAACATCGGCAGGGCCAGGATGGTGCCCCATGCGGCCAGGATGGTGCCCCCTTCCCAGATGGCGCCCTAGGCGGCCGCCTACTTGGCCTATCTTGTAGGACCGCCCCTGTTTAGGTTCAAGCATTTTAGCTGACCGCATCCCATTGTATGAACCTGCCCATGCCCTGAGATCTTCAGGGAAGGTTTTTCTATTGGTCCCACCTCCATCTCAAGCTCAATTGGTGGGAACAAGAGAGCAAACCTTCTCAGTGGCAGCTTCTCGGTTAGAACTCCCTGTCCAGGGAAGCCAGAATGGCCGCCTCCCTGCTGTCCTTCCGGTGGCAGGCCAAAATCTTTTTGTTCGGGCAGGATTTTAAAGAAGAAGGCTTTGAAGATCGGTACAGGGGGTAATGTGGTTTTAATTGAGGAGTGCTGTGGGTGAGATTGGGAGGAATATTAGTTTTAAATGCAACATTGCTACTATTTCATTTCTTTTAAAATGTTTTTTAACTTTTGTATTGCACCTTTTAAATTTGCTTAGTGTGAAGTGTTAGCTGCCTTGAGTCCCCACAGGGAAAAAGGCGGGTTATAAATAAAGATAATAAATAAATAAACTATGGTGGTAGGGTAATCAGATATGCCTCTATTGAATATGAACAGAATGGTAAAAGGAGAGACAATGCCTAGACTCGGTGTTTTTCTCAAAATAGCTGAAAATAAAAATCATGGTATAATTATCCTGATTTATCTTTCGGTGGGCAACACTGACCATAGATACAACATTAATCTCACTGTGTCTTCAGTGCAACAAGCCATACTGGCAGGACATAGGAAGCTGAATAATTACCTAGCTGTACCTGAAGCTGTTCAATAATTTTAACAAAATGGGAAAATTGGAGACAGGGTGATAATCTGCACCTCATTTTTGATGTTTTGTTAAAGCAAGGATTGAACCATTATAAGTCTTGGTCCACCAGATATGCTTACCTCATTAAATGATGAATTAATAACTCGAGGCAGCTTTTTAAAACAGCTTGTCATCAGCTACGATGATCATGAGTTCAGTTTTCAAGTAGCCATCCATATGTTTTCAAGCAAGTACACTCAATACAAATAGAGATGAGTGATTTAAACCTGTCAAAATAAGCAGAAGGTATGCGTTCCAACTACAGTTGAAGTGATGAGCAGCAATATCAAGTAACAAAATAATTCCCAATATCTTATGGGTCAGATTGCCAAAAAGCAAAGCAGATAATTTTAAGGAAGGGATAATCCAAATGCATTATTAAAGGGACTGTGCCTCCTGGCCCTGATCCATATGTTGTAAATGATAAATGTACAATTGTGGTTTGGGTGCATCAACACTGTAGAACTAATGTTGTTTGACACCATTTTATTGGCCACGGATCAATGCTATGGAATCCTGGGATTTGTTATTTGGTGAGACACCAGGACACTTTCGCTAAAGACCTTGTTCAACTACAACTTCCAGGATTCTATAACACTGAGCCTTGATATGATGCCAAACTACATTAATTCAAGAATGTAAATGCACCCTAGGTCAGTGAAATAAAATAAATGAACTTTAAACGCTTGCTGGCATCATATCCATAAAATAAGTTCCTTTAACGTTTGGACTGGAACCCAGAATATATTCACTGCAGCACTGCCATGGAGGCCACCAGCCACCATTGGGCTCTCTCAGTGTAATGTGGAGATCATACAGCTGATGTGTTGGGCCTCCAAAGGGAGAGAATTGTTAGAGGCTCAAAACAGCTTGAAATTCCCTGTTGAATAGCAGAAAGGGACTATTTACTCCTATTAGGGAGCCAGATACCTTCTTGCAGTGAAGCGGTCTCCTCGGGGAAAAAAACAACAACATGCAGACACAAAGCTGTTCATTCTAACTGAAAGACAATTCTTTCTTAAGCTGCAGTAATAGTACAAATAGTACAAATACTAACACAGTATTTACAGTATGTACAAACTCTCTCTCTCTCTCTCCTATCTTCATCAACCAACTTCTAACCCTTGTCAACTCAACACAGGGTTATGACAACCTATGTGCTACAGCAGTGGTTCTCAACCTGTGGGTCCCCAGCTGTTTCGGCCTACAACTCCCAGAAATCTCAGCCTACCAGCTGTTAGGATTTGTGGGAGTTGAAGGCCAAAACATCTGGGGACCAACAGGTTGAGAAACACTGTGCTAGAGTCTCAGCATTAGCCACCACACCTTAATTACCTTGACACCTGAGACACTGATCCTGTTATAACTTCAAAAAACCCTAACTTACAAATCCTGGTAAGAATTCCACAAGTTTTGTGCAACAGCTGAAAAGGAACTTTCCTACATTCTATTTATTCACTGTGGGACACAGAGATCCAGCAGAGCTCAATCCTCAGGCAAGTAGGCACAGAGAAAAGTGGTTCTTCAAATATTGAAATTCCAAGCAATATCATCATCACAACTTTGGATTCAAACCAGAAGCAAGCTGCCTCAATATCAGTGTTACACATTGGCTGTGTGGTGTTCTGCTCAGCAACTTCGCTGTGGTATATTGCACTAGCAGTAACTTTCAAGTCACATTTGGTGCTAGCTCCTAACAGAAAGCATTGTAGTAGTCTAATCAAAGAGTTGTCTGTATGTAAACTACAGTTGGCTCTGTACCCCCTGTGGATGTCAAAATCTATGGATATGCCATCCCATTATATATAGTATCATAATAAAAAATAAAATAGCAACATCAAGGCGTTTAAGCCATATATGGTTAAATTCGGTGATGTAAAATCTGGATATTGGGAGCGAACTATATTTGTGGTTCAGTTATTCCTGTTCTGGAAAAACCATAACTGGTACAACTGTTGGACTCCAGTGACAAAAGTTGGATGTAGGAGTAGTTCTAAGTAATGTAGCTCCTCCCTTAGTGGGAACTGCAATCCCATCATGGTCATGTTTTGCTCCTAATTCCCAGACCTGAGAACCACGAATCCAGAGTGACTCCGTCTAATTAGGATTCTGCTTCAGTTTATTGGCCTCATCTAATGCATTGGAGCATCTAGACATGGGTCCAACATCTGTAGAGCCTCTAGTCAACTCTAATGATAAGGAGAAGTAGAGCTGGATGTCATCAGTATACCAATAGCATTCTACACAATGCTTATGATTTCCCTCAGCAGTTCGATATGAACAGCATGGAGGGCAAGATGGTACACTGTGGCATCCTATAACTATGAAAATGAGAAGGAATCCCAAAATGCCACTATTTGGGACCAGCACAACAGAAAGGAGCTGAACCATTGTGACCAACTAAATATGTTCTAGTCCAATATGATGGGACTCAGCAGGATACCATGATTAATAATATCAAAAGCTGTTGAAAGATCCAATGATTACGAGTTGATCATATTTTTCTTATTCAGGAATAGTCAAACACACTTCAAATATATCCAGTCTAGCGTTACTGGCAGTAAATTCACTCCTCCGCCCAGGAGGGGAGATAATTCTCCTTCCGAAGCTCACTTGGCCGTCCAAATGCACACACCAGGGGCCTGATCAGTCAAAGCTTTCCTTTCAGTTTAGAATATAATTAGATCGTCCTCTATGCACTAAATATTTGCTTAACAAGGATGAAATCAAATTATACTGATCTTGACATACTTTTTAGTATTTTGTTAAATATTTTGATTAACATTCTAACAGCTCCTGTCTTTCTTTATCAGATGTACTTTTCCCGTCAGCATGAAAACGAAAATCAAAATGCAAAGAAGGTACCTGCTGATTTCGAAGTGCTTCTAAGTTTGTGTACTTACATATTCTGTGCTTCTAGATGTATTTTGTAGAAAGAGTTTTAAGTGTGCTTCACCATTACTCTTACTAAAACCAATTAATGACCCCGAAAGATGTTTGAAAATCTTAAGCTGCATAAGTAGGAATAGATGACCTGTAAATAACTCAGACCACAGCTTCCAAAAGGGAGGAAATTTTTATATACACTACATCTTGGTATACTCTACCTCTTCTCTTTGTTAGTGCAGTTATCGATAATGAAAGTTTTATTGTTGCATTTACCTCTCACCTATGCATTTCCCAAATCTGGAAATAAAAATTTGCTTTTTATACAAATAAATTGTATCATAAACAGAACTATAAACAAAACAACTCCTCTATGACCAAGTGTGTTGAAATTATGAAGTGTTTAAACATCAGCAATCAAAAGGTATTTGTGTTTTAGATATCTTGTTAGGTCCTTAGTAATCAATGGTGGAAAGAGTTGTTCAAAGAATGGTAGTTATGATGTCACAAGTCATGAAATAAAAGCCATTTGCAGATGTCATATGATGTGGGTTTTGTGTATGAAAATGTGTGTGCATGTGCATACCAAGTTTAAATGTGTCCATTCTACATTATGATAAGGAGGCAATAATAATAGAATAAAGGGTATTATTGCTGCTACTGTTACTTACTACTATTAGTTGTACTACCACTATTACCTGATAATAGTGGCACAGTGTATATACAAGAATTGTCTCCATACAATCAGGATTGGGATGGTGTAGTTGCTATGTGTTTATGCACATGTTACTTTATCCCTAGTTGCAACACTACCCAGTAACATGTACACTTTTCCTCTGTTGTACTCTTTGGAGCTCATGTTTTGGTGACTTTCTATTTGTTGAAGGCTTACTCCATATTTGGGGAGGCCTTGGGCCAAATACCTTCTGAAAGACTGCCATCTACATCAATTGGCTACTGTGGTCATGTACCTAGTGGTAGTGGTTGAATCTAACTGTACCTAGAGTACCAAAAGGCTAGTTCTAGAAGCTTATTCAAGAAAGTTGCTTTGCTGTGAGGCAGGGGTTCTCAAACTTTTTCTACCACAGAACCCTTTTTGAAGCAAAAGTTTCTCTTACAGCCCCAAGTATTATTATAATTATTGTGAGATTTATATATATATATGTGTGTGTGTATGTATGTATGTATGTATGTATGTATATACTAGCTGTACCCGGCACGCGTTGCTGTGCCCTATTTTGGAGATGCGAGGAAGTCTGAGTATGTAAGGGTTGGAGTTGTTGTTAGTTATGGTGTTGTTGGGGTCATGGCTGTGTTGTTGTGGGTTGTTTTGGTGGGTGGGATGTTGGAGTCCTGTGGAGTTGTTGTTGTGTGGTGTTGCTGGTGTTCTGCACAGCTTGTGGATATGCAATGTTTTTTGTCTTTCTGTTTGCTGTGTTGATGTATAGGTTGATGCGTGTGTGGGTGGGGTACTTTGGAAGTGAGTGGAGGTACTTGAAATCCCATTATCCATGGTGTGTACTCCTCTAATCTGCAGCCGGATGGAGTGTGGGTCATGGGGTTCATTGTTTGCCAAGTTTGGTCGTTATCGGTCTTGGTTCTTGGACACAGTGGTCTGTGGGGAATGATGGGTTTTGAAGTACTACAAATTCCATTATCCATGGAGGTACTTCAAGTCCCATAATCCATGGTCCACCCTCCTCCAAACTGTAGTAGAATGTAGCGTGGGTCATAGGGGCTCTGTGTGCCAAGGTAGGTTACTGTAAATTCAGGCCATACACAATGTCCCATGAGCTGAGGCCTAGTCAGGAACAGCAAGTTAATGAAGCCTTACTGTCAATTCAGGCCATACACAATGTCCAATGAGCTGAGGGCTAGTCGGGAGAATCAAGTTAATGAAGCCTTACTGTCAATTCAGAGCGTAAACAGCATTCCATTAAGTGAGGCCTAGTCAGGGAAATTAAGTTAATGAAGCCTTACTGTCAATTTTGGGCATTGTCTGTGATTTGTAGGGGTGTAAATTTTCTGTGGGAAGTGAATTGGGTGTTTTTGCCTCAGCCCTTTGCCTTATCCTCCTCTGACAGTTTATTATGGGTCGGAATGTTCATGTTGGCTGGCCAGTACAGGAGTTATGCAAATCTGCCTTTATTGGCAGCCAATCATGTTGTCAGAATGTAGAGGCTGGGAGAGTCATTGGCAGCCCCGGAGGATGCTGGAAAATGTAGTTTTTTTACTCGTTGTTTTGGGGGCCTTTTAGGTTTTGGTGGGGAAAGTTTCTTTGCTACAAACGTACCTTGTCTGAGGCCTATTTCTGTTGGCAAGTTTGGTGTCTCTGCATTGTAAGGTTTCTCTGTTTGGGACGGTCTTTCCATGACAACTCTTCCTATATATATATATATATATATATATATATATATATATATATATATATATAGTCTTCAGCTATTTATCCACAATGTCAAACAAAAGATTTCTTGTAACATCTCAAAATCTAACTTTTTAATTAACATATAAAGTTTTCACCAGTAACATTTCACCTTCTTAGAAGTCTAAGGTATTTGAAAAATGAAACCATCCTTGGTTTGAAACAGTCTGAGACATTTTTAACAGCCTACTTGGGTTTAGATACCAACCACATATAATCTCATACATATTTTCTTTAAATTATTGCACAACATAATTTGATACAACATACATTTGATCTTTGAACCATATGGACATTATGCCCAAAATCTTGGTCCCACCTTTTTATACACTCTTTTACGGGATCATCTTCTGTCTCTGCTTTCAAAAATCACTTATACACTTTTTAAATACATCATCCTTACCCAAATGAAACTCTTTTTCTTTAACCTCTATGGCTGCACTTCTCTTATCTTGATTAAAGCTGCCCTTAAGTTGCATATATTCAAACCAATGAACATCCTCAAGAATCCTGTCTCTTGATGTAAGCTTTCAACCATACTAAATACAAAAGATCATCATATTGCAATCACCTCCAATTTGTAACCCATTCATTCCTTTAAAAAATCCTTCCTCCAGTGAATGATTCAGAAGTCTTTCTTTATACTTATAAGAAACCCATAGAAAAACATTTCTAATACAACACTTTTTTAAATTCAGCATGTGTTTTCAATTTTCATTGCAGAATGTTTTTCATTTCAGGGTGAACTTCCTTACCAGATAGCCTTGCTCCTGAGCTGGGTGGTTATACGGGAGACTGTGTTTATGCCCTTGGAGGATCCTTCCAGATCTTAATAAGTTTAAAGATTATTACAAATCCTACAAACTCGGTGCTGCACACATATTGACTAGAATCTCAAGAGGGAAACTTTCTTAGGCGATCCCTCATTGTCCGAATAAGATTGTCCTCCAAGTGCAGTGTCCTGGTGGTGGGTCCATAGGTGACTGTGGAGCCCTATTCTTGACCCAAATGTTCTCCTGCAGTGAGAGCATCGTTTTCCAGGTGGAAGGTGGTCCCGATTGGAGTTGGCTTGATGTGCCTTCCTCTTGGTACGTTTCTCTCTTTCGTTCTCCATTTGTGCCCCTTCAAATTTTGCAGCACTGCTGGTCACAGCTGATCTTCAGCTGGAGACGTCAAGGCCCAGGGCTTCCCAGTTCTCAGTGTCTATGCCAGAGTTTTTAAGGTTTGCTTTGAGCCCATCTTAAAAATTTTTCCCTGCCCACCAACATTCCGCTTTCTGTTCTTGAGTTCAGAGTAGAGCAACTGCTTTGGGAGACGGTGGTTGGGCATCCGGACAATGTAGCCAGTCCAGCAGAGTTGATGGCGGAGGACCATCGCTTCAATGCTGGTGGTCTTTGCTTCTTCCAGCACACTGACATTTCTCCACTTGTCTTCCCAAGAGATTTGCAGGAGTTTCCAGAGGCAGCACTGATGGAATCGTTCCAGGAGTTGCATGTGACAGCTGTAGACAGTCCACATCTCACAGGCCTATAGCAGGCTGGGAGGACAATAGCTTTATAAACAAACCCCTTGGTATCTCTACAGAAGTCCCGGTCCTCAAACACTCTATGGTTCATTTGAAAAAATACTGCACTCGCATAGCTCAGGCGGTGTTGTATTTCAGTGTCAATGTTGGTTTTTGTATAGAGGTGGCTGCCAATATGGTCAACATTTTCCAATGTTACACAATTAAGCTGTATTTCTGGCATTGCAGATGGATTGGCTGGTGCCTGCTGGAAGAGCACTTTGGTTTTCTCGATGCTCAATGACAGGCCGAGCTTCTCGTGTGCTTCTGCAAAGGTGTTTAGAGTTGTTTGTAGGTCTTCTTCTGAATGCACAAAGATGACGTTGTCATCAGATGACTTTGACTGATGAGATGAAGAAAGGAGACTTGTGAGTGGAGACTGAAAGAGATAGATGGGGCTACCAGAAGCTCACAAAGGTTTTATTTTGCTTTTACCTAACTGGCTTACACAAAACAAGGCCCATTTATAGATGAGGAAAGAATTAATTTATGCCAAGCCCAAACCAGTTTCAGGAAAACCAGAGGTATATTTATTCTAAAAAGTTACAGCAGTATGGGAACATGTTAAATGTCTTGATTATGTGCAACAGAAACTGTTGTTCCAATTAACTGGAACTACTAAAGTATTGCAGATTCCCAGGATTCTGCAGGGCAGAGCCATGACAGTTGTTATGGGATTGAACTGTCATCATGTTGTTATGTAGATCGAGGATCACAACCCAAAGCACATGAATGAATATCTGAGGCCCTTTCCACGCAGCTGAATAAAATCGCACATTATCTGCTTTGAACTGGAATATATGGCAATATGGATGCACATAACCCAGTTCAAAGCAGATATTGTGGAATTTTCTGCTTTGATATTCTGGGTTATATGGCTGTGTGGAAGGGTCCTGAGTATGCTAAATTTCCTGACTAAATCCCTTTGTGATGATTTTATTAACATGTTTTCCAACCACTAAGAAGCACATAATCATGTCACACAGAAGTCAGTCTGTCAATCCAAAAGTATTTTAGCACTAACAGGTATTTTAGCAGTAGACACACCTGGACTACCTTTTATTGTCATCTCTGTGCTGCCAAAAATTCATTCAATTGCAATCATTGGGCTTCAGATTTCAAACAGCATTCATCTCCGTTATCATTAGAACCAAACTAGAGTTCTTTTTTTGTTAATTTGGCTTCCATTTTTTAAATATTCCATCTTATCAATAAACATGAATTTCCAAGATCCTAAGATATTTAGAGATCCTTAATCAAGTCGGAAGTCTACATTAGTTAATCAGAAAGTTCTTAAGATTTTTGCAGTTTAAATAAAATATGCCCTTGCCCTCGTTAGCTGGTGCCGTGTTTTACGCAAAAGGGAAACTTGAAGCACTTCTATGAGATATGTTAATTAAATACTGTAATTAAATTTTGCATGGTCTTTTTGTGTCACTTTCTTCTCTCTCTCTGCATTCAGTTTGACATAGGAGTGTCAGACTGATTTGACACTAGTAGGATTGTTTTTTTTAAAAAAATGTAATTAAACTGCAGCTTCAAGAACATATCAAACTGGAAACATTATTTTATTTTAACATAAATGTTTGGCAAGTAGGTGGGTGATACTCAGGCCTCATCTACACTGCCATATAATCCAGTTTCTGAATGCAGATTATCTGATTTAAACTGGATTAGATGAATCTACACTGCCATATAATCTAGTTTAAAGAAGTTAATCTGCATTCAGAAACTGGATTATATGGCATTGCAGACAGGGCCTGAGAGTATATTTTTGTTAGTCCTTTGATTATTAGTGGGAAAGACAAAGCTAAACACAGTTCCAGTCTTCGACAAAGTATATTCACTAGCTATCCCTGGACTCACTACCCATCCCAGTGGCCATGTTGGCTGGGGATTCTGGAACATGTAGTTCACCCAATTATTTTGTCAAGTTCTAAGTTATACAATGAGAGCCTAAAGAAATACATAGACAACATATGGATGAAACTCTTCAGCTCAACTCATCAAATGTGTCACAAAAAGGAAATCAATTTTTCCTCATTCAAATATAGTTTCATATCTAAAGAGATTTATTCCATTGGTTGTTTCTTTTGGAAAAACTAGTTATTTAATCATTAAATCAAAGCAGAATCATTGAGTTGAAAGTGACCAAAAGGGCTAACAGTTAAATGCGCTTCTATGCAGGAATATACAATCAAAGCATCTATGCAGGAATATACAACCAAAGCAGAAACTCCCACAATATCTGCTTTGAACTGGGTTATCCGAGTCCACACTGTCATGTATTCCAGTTCAAAGTAGGAAATGTGGGATTTTATTCAGCTGTGTGGAAGCGGCCCAAGTTTTATCTCTCTGTTTTCAAAGTGTCTAGAAAGGGGGGGGCAGCATGGGCTGATGTCCTAAGTGTCCAAACAGCCACGGCCAGTTAAAGAATTATCAAATAGCATTAACTCTGCTTTAAAGGAAATCATAATCCCCTCATAAATTAGAGGTTGTAACCATGGTCAGAAAGAGGTTGAAATGCATGTTTACAAGGGTATGTATGTTTTCAGCTGGTGAACACAAAGTACACAATCATCGATATCAGAGGGAGAAGAAAAGAAGATACAAGTCCTTTAGGAAAGAACAGGAGGTATTTTGTGTGCCTTTGCTTGACTTCTGTTTTGACTATATCCTATGAGGAGTAAATATTATGGATCTCAGTGGAGGACTTTTCAAAATAAACCATTCAAAAAGTTATATGCAAAGGTTCTGCCTACAACCAGATATACACAAGATACCAAAACACACATAGGACCATCCACAAGTAGCATCAATCATATACAGTCGTCAGATAATTTACTCCATTTTGGTGTATGTTTGATCAGCACATACCAACTTTCTTTTTGCCTGAGTTTCCACATAATCGCAGAATTCCCCACCTCTTAACTGAAAGGGCAACACTGCTCCTGTTAACAGGCATCTGTCAGTTGACTCCTGTCAAAATTTGAACAAGCTGGATCATTTAGTTTGGGTTTGACAGTCATTGATAGCAGACTATGGCATGATTTAAGGAGAAAATGGAAAAAAGTGAATTTTATGTGCTCATTAAGCATTATTTTTGCGGGAAAAAATCACTCAAACCAAGGCTAAGCTTGATAAATACTATGGGGACTCTGCACCATCACTTTCAATGGTAAAAAGTGGTTTACTGAATTTTGTTGTGGCCGTACAAGCGCGGAAGATGCCGAACCTTCTGGACGCCCAGTTGAGGTCTCTACACCCGAAACAATTGAAAAAATTCATGATACGGTGTTGGCCCATCAGAGATTGAAAGTGCGAGAGATTGTGGAAGCCATAGGCATCTCACATGGCTCAGTGGTTTCAATTTTAAATGATCACTTGGGTATGAGAAAGCTTTCCACAAGATGGGTGCCGCATTTGCTCACAATCGACCACAAACGCAATCATGTGACAATTTTGCAGGAGTGTTTGGCATTGTTCAACCGCAATATTGACAAGTTTTTGCGCCGTTTCGTAACCTTGGATGAAACGTGGATCCACCACAACACACCAGAGACCAAACAGCAGTCAAAACAGTGGGTTTCTCAGGGTGAATTGGCGCCAAAGAAGGCCAAGGTGGGTTTGTCAGCCAATAAAGTCATGCTGACCATTTTTTGGGATGCACGCAGTATAATCCACATTGACTACCTTCAAAAGGGTAAAACAATCAATGGCGAATATTATGCCAACTTATTGGGTCGATTTAAAGAGGATTTGAGGGGGGAAACGACCGCATTTGGCCAAGAAAAGGTTCTTTTGCACCAGGACAATGAAAGGGTGCACACATGTTCAGTTGCCATGGCAACAATCCATGATTTGGGATACGAATTCTCCCTCATCCACCCTATTCTCCGGATTTAGCCCCGAGTGACTATTTCCTGTTTCCAAACCTGAAGAAATGGCCCGGCGGAAAGAGATTTGACTCCAACAATGAAATCATATCACAAACAAATCCCTATTTTGATGACCTCGACAAATCTTATTTTTTGGAAGGGATAAAAAAATTGGAGCAACGTTGGACACAGTGTATAGAGCTCAAAGGAGACTACGTTGAAAAATAAAATGATTTTTTATCCAAAAACCTGTGTTTCATTCAAAAAGTCACTGACTCATTGACCCACCCTCGTACTTCATATGTAACATGGTGACTTATTGACCCGCCCTCGTACTTCATATGTAACATGGTGTCAAATGTGTGTTTATGGGGACATATTATATGACCAATCCCAATGTCCTGATGTAGATATCATTAAAAAAATTCACAGGAATCATGCTCCCTTCCCATTTTACAGATACACATCACTGTACCTTATGGAGCACCCTGAGAAGGATTGTGAATGGTTCCAATAATAGATGATTAAATTTAAACCATCTGGTGATGAATATCTATGGAGAGGAAACTATTAATATGAAAAATTAAAAAGCTTAACTTCTAGCCATCTAAGTAGAGTATAATGAATTTGAAAAGATCTGAATTTATAATATTAGATAAATGATAGGTAGATGACAAAGAGAGATTTTTTTTTAAAAGAGGGGAGGGGGTTTACATGATCAGAAAAGTGAAAATTGGCAATGCAATATGAATGACGTATGTGGAAACGCAAGCTGTTTTGTTGTACCTCAGCCAGGCATGAAGATAGGTGGATTTCTAAAATTCATTTTTCACTGAGGAAAGGGGAGAGGTGGGGAGGGGAATATGAAACTGGATATATAGCTATTGCCTGTCCTTCTCTCAGATAGAGAAATTATATTTGTTGAGAGTCGGCAATGTTCAGATTTGCAGAAAGGGAGAGGGAGAGTGTATGCCCTCAATTTCACTGCACTGCACTGGTGTTCATTCAGCTGATGAAGTTCTCAACTCAAAGGGCAGCACAGACTTTGTTCTAAGTTCCTGCTGGAATGGAAAAGCTGACAGGGGAAAACTTACACAAAGGATATTGTGCTGTGAAAGTTTGTTCAAAGTGACACTTGTCAGATCTCTTTGAAATGAAATTGAAAAGGAAAAACCAATTTTCTTTGAGGACAAAGTTCATCTCATTTGGTGTGCTGCACCTGTCTAATTTTCTTCTACGTAAAAGAAATCTTGACTAGGAAAATTTGAAAACATAGTTTATACCACTGCAGGTATATATCAAAATGTTTAATTCAGCCTAGTCTTACATTTCCAGACAATAAATAGAAATGAAATCTCCTTCTGTTTGAAGTGGTGATAAATACCCAGTTGGACAGAAATTATTGGACTTTTATTCCTCTCTCTTCCTGAGTGTCACTTGAGGGCAACAACTTATAGAAATCATACATATCAGGAAGAAAAAGAAGGTTTATGTGTTTTCTGTCACTGTTTTATCAGTGATGCCAACTGGAATGAAATACAATAAAAAGTGGAGGTTATCAGGCGTTGTCTCCACACATCAGTAACATTAAAAACATATGAAAAATAGATGACATGCCTGAATTTTGATAGACTCTAAGACTAAGGCTGAACTCAATATCCATATCTGAAAGTTTTCAGTGCAAATGTAGAATTTTTGCAGAGGTGTTACCTGCTCCTTTCAGGATTTCACCTATTCTGAAAAAAATATTTAGCTTCAGTATCCTTTTCACGTGGAATGGGTGAAGATATACAGTTTGTTAAGAGGAGGCATAGATTTAAAAAGAAAGAAAGAAAGAAAGAAAGATAGGGATTCAAAAATAGAAAATGGAAAGAGAGCCCTTTGTAGCTACTGTGTTTTTGTTCCAGAATATCAAAATCTGTGGATGATCATGTTCCATTATAAACAAAGATGTATTTTAATGTCGAATGTTTCTGGGGTTTTATATTGTGTTTTACTGTGTGGGCATCAAATTGTGCCTTTGTGTAAGCCGCTCTGAGTCCCCCCTCGGGGGTTGAGAAGAGCGGGGTAAAATGCTGGAAATAAATAAAATAAATAAAAAGATGTCTGTGAATGTAGTTTGTAGTTTGATGCCACTTTTAAGGCCATTTTTAATGGCTCAATGTTACAGATTCTTGAGATTTGTAATTTGGTGAGGCACCAGTATTCTTTGATAAAGAATGCTAAAGTCCATGTAAAATTACAATTCCCATGATTAGTAGGCATATGCAATTGTTAAAAATGTTTCAAAAGTCATTACAAAATTAGGGGGTGCTGGCATTTTGTTTCTGAAGTGTTTCTAAAGTATAGTTAGTCAAAGTTACTGTACTTTACTATAACGAGAGTAACAAAACTTTGTTACTTTCTTGTTATAATAATTACTCATAATTACTATAATTGGGGAACTTCAGAGGCTTCTTTCTTCCTCATTTTTACAGTGGTTGGGGTATAACTTGCTACAATGGTTGAACACATTTATAACTGTAATAATAATAATAATAATAATTATTATTATTATTACAGTTATAAATGTGTTCAACCATTGTATTCTGTTTTCTTTTTTGATTTTAACCACTGTAAAAATGAGGAAGAAAGAATTGAAGTTAATTATGTAATTATGAGTAATTATTATAACAAGAAAGTAACAAAGTTTTGTTGTGTGTGTCCTCGTATTATTATTATTATTATTATTATTATTATTTATAGAGCATCTTCTCTCCCTGAGGGGACTCAGGACGGTTTACACACACACACACAAACACACACAAAGGCAAACATTCAATGTCCTCCGCAAATACAAACATCTCAAAAATAATACTAAACAATTCAAATTAATAATTATAAACTTGTGACAAAAGAGAAATTAAAATCAAAAAAGAAAACAGAATACAAATAGTCAAATAAACATAATTTACCAATAACATCATTAACAATTAAGACATATACCATATTTTCCGGGGTATAAGACGACTGGGCGTATAATACAACCTCAAACTTTTCTAGTTAAAATGCAGAGTTTGGGATATACTCGCCATGTAAGACTACCCCTCTTCCAACTCACACCAAATAATTTTTTTAAAGCATCAGATTTGATTTCAATATGGTAATTTTCCTATTACTGTACCTCCTTCTCTGCCCAGAGCCACTCTATCTCTTTTTTCCATACCCCGGGCGCCCGGACGCCTGCAGCTTGCTCTGCCCTTCATTTACACCTTCCCGGTGAGGTGCCCCTTCACCTCACCATCGGGACCACATTAAGTCCATGAATCTTGCTGAATGGATTTCCTTCTACCGTGCTTCCATACAGTTGCTGCATATGGCAGGAATGCGGCCACTGCCATTTTTGAGGGGGGGGGGGGGACACACACCATAAACAGCAACCACAGATTCTCCAATCCAGACTGGAAGTTTCAGCACCTGCTCTATAAGATGACTCCCGGTGTATAAGTCGACTCCTTGTGTATAAGTCGACTCCCGCGTATAAGACGACTCCAACGTATATGACAACCCCTGACTTTTGAGAAGATTTTCTTGAGTTTAAAAGTAGTCTTATATGCCAGAAAATACGGTACTTTGAGAAAACAATTAAAATACATAAAATGGCTATCATGGTTGTTCTTTGTCATGTTCCATAGCAGCAATGGGATACAGATACATTAGCTAGTGTTCCAATAGGACTAGTGTCCTAGTCCTCCTCCTCTCCATATGCTAAAGGGCCTAAATGTGTTTCAGGGGGGGGTTGAAGGAGGGGGCATTTTTTATTTCTTTAGGGATGGCGTTCCAGAGATGAGGAGTGATCCCAGAGAAGGCCCCCATGATTCTGAACATTTCACCTATCCACAGATCTTTGGGGAATTTTCAAGGATGGACAAAAGCAGCAATGACTCAGACAAGCATCATAGACGTTGATTACCTTTGCCCTTATATGTCTTGCCAACTGCAGGGCTACATGCCTGGCTTGTGGGGAGTACTCAGTATTTCCTTAGTTTAATAGTTTTTCTCAACATGTGAATTTGAGAGGGCATAGAGGGGAAAGGAAAGAGATGGTCACCATCCCCTCTCCTATTCATGTGGACACCTTTGTTGCTATTGGCAAAGGAGATGGACTATGAGAAAGAGTTCTCTGGTGCTCCATGGCCAATGCCACTACAGCAACCACAACAAAAAATAAAGGTAAGGATAACTATCCTGCAGAGCTGAACTGAGTGAGCATTTCACTCCTACCACTGATGAACTTCAGGAGAGGAGATATGTAAACACATGGCTGAATTTAGGGCTGGTTCAAAGCAGCTATGCTTTTGTGGCCTGTGTAGATGGGCCCTAAGAGAACTGGATTCACCTCAGGGCCTCTGGTTTTCTCCTTCTTGGGAGGATAGTACTAATTTACTCAGCAGTAAATTCCACTACATACAATGAGCTTCCCTCCCTTGTAAAGTTTTTTTGAATTCAGTTTTAATTAAGATTTCTTCAGCAAAATGTATTTGGAGTGTTCATCACATTTATGTATTTAACATGGATGAAAATAAAATAAAGCAAATATTTTTCTTAAAGTGTGCATCTTTTCACCTTTGCTGTCATTTTACTATCCAACTGTCTCTTTGGATTATTTCTTGCATCTGATATTTTTAATTTACTGCTTGTGCTAATATTTTTAGCTGCATATGTTTCTACTTATTTTCCCTTTTGCTTGCCTTATTGTCAGCTTAGATTAGATTTCCTTTTCCTCCTTTGATCTCAACTATCCAGTTTTAAAAGAAGCATTCCTTCATTTTTATGTATACCTTGCTCTGCTCTTTAACCATGCTGATGTGTGGCACACATTTTATCTGAGCTGTTACCAGTTCAGTCACCTCCAAGTGACCTGCAGAGATTTGGCCATACTGATGCTATTTTTTCAACACCGAGTTGAATGCTTTTGTTTGCCATCAGGAACCTAACTTCAGTGCCCTAGTGCCCTTTAAAATATGCACCAGAATCACACCCTTGGAAATCTTACATGGTGGAATGTCATGCTAAGAGCATTCCTGAGAGGAAAAGACAGGTGAACTCATGGTCAACAGGGGACATTTTAAGAGGGTTTAAAAAAAATCGGAGTATTTAAATCTGTCTGATCTTAGGGCTAGCCCTACTATGAGACAAGAGGTGCAGATAGGAGTTTTTGGGAAACAATGATAGCTGTCTGCCAGCAGTTCCTCTTGAATTTGAACTCTCTGATAATGGCAGAGATGCCCATGTGATCGGGAAGGAGGGGGAGATCACTTAATCACACAACACCTCTTGCCGAAGTCTAAAATGGGTGCACTTTTGATCAAGAAAAAGAAGGAAGGATCTTTTTTATGTTGGTTGTGCAGTCATCTTATTCTGATGTCAACAGAGTCAATCCACGATGGTCTGGAGCTGTCGTGGAACTCTGTTGTTGTCTAGGAACACAGTTGCAACATGACTATGATCCATCCACTTTTCCTCTGGTGATGAATACAGAGAAAAGATGATGGCACTGGTGTCCCACCTGTTCAGTGGACCCAATCCACTGTCCAGAGTACCCCCAAGACACTGGAAATTTTGGAGTTCCCAGAAAACTCTTGGGTTTCCCCTCAACTTTACCCAAAGTGGAGCAATGCCAGTTTAAAGCTTAAAAAAAGGCCAGGATACTCATCAGATGTAGCGGTGTATCATGAAACTACTCATCCCTCCCTCCATCCCTCCATTGTGAGCCCATGATTTTTAGATAGTGTTATATGCTCACAATGAGATGCAAGTGTCCTATGGGCTTCAAGAATCACCAGGCCACCCATCACATGATGCAGGCTGACTTCTGGCTCCACTGGTGAACTGAGGCATAAGCATTCTAGGACGGTTGGCCCTGAACACAGGAAGCCTCCTGTGCTTCATAAGGACTCGTGGAACAGCACAGGGGGAAGCTGTGTGGCAACACTTCCCCACATGTCATCCATTCTTGCCTTTGTCTCTTTCATAACAATTTTTCTATTTACTCCAGATGTTTGGACTGAAAAGAAGCATGGCATCATGTCCTCATAATCAAATCAACAGCCACATTAGAAAGATCCATTCATATTGAAATGTGGAGGAGTCCCCGGTTGTGCAGTGGGTTAAACTACTGAGCTGCTAAACTTGTTGACTGAAAGGTCAC
The DNA here is from genome assembly GCA_030556195.1 of Anolis apletophallus. Lineage (NCBI taxonomy): Eukaryota > Metazoa > Chordata > Lepidosauria > Squamata > Anolidae > Anolis > Anolis apletophallus. The sequence continues at coordinate 35,680,013 of JARBWK010000002.1, read as the reverse complement.
TGGTTCGAATCTGGGGAGTGGCATTTGCTTCCACTGTCAGCCCCAGCTTCTGCCAACCCAGCAATTTGAAAACATGCAAATGTGAGTGCAAGGAAGGTACTGCTCCAGCAGGAAAGTATTTATTTATTTATTTATTTACAGTATTTATAATCCGCCCTTCTCACCACACAGGGGACTGGGGGCACATTACAGTGTACATATGCATGGCAACCACAACAAGGATCCATCTCTTCCCAACCTTGCATGCCCCCTTATCCTTTTATGAACCCCTGTAAATGCCCCATGTCCCCAATAATTTCATATACTCGTATGTATGTATAAAACATGAGGCAAGGTGACCTTTTTATGATCTCTGGCCAGCACTTCCTAGCTCAGGTGCCATAAGCCGCCCTGAGTCTGCATTTTGTTGAATGGACTTTCAAGCATTGCACAATATAGACAATAGCTTGATGGCCCCTTTTCTTAAGCCTTGGAGTATCAGGCCACTTAAGAAGTAGGTAACCTTTTGGACACTGATTACTCTTCACAAAGGGCATTTCCCCACCTGCAAGGAGAAGGTGATGTTGCAGTTTCTCGAACCATGACGTTCCCTTCCCAGAAGAATGGATCCATAGATCCCATGAAGAAATCAGTATCACTGCACTTTTTGAAAATGGGTCAGACAGAAATGTTATTTCAAACCTCTGTGTCAACAGCCAGGTCAGGCTTGAGGGCTTACAGCAATCACCCTGATCTGTTTTGGCCACTCATAATCCCACCATCAAGCAACTAGTTTCCTTTATTTCTACTGTTACCACACCTCCTTGCACATCATTGGCCGAGCAGCTGAAGTGGGGCTCGGGCTCTTATTGGACGAGCTGCACCAGCCCCCGGCTGCTCCTCCCAGCTTGCTGACGTCAGAACCAATCACAGCGAAGCCGGCTCGGGGGGAGGGCATGGGAGATTTGAAGGGGAAACCTGTATATAATGCCTTGCTCTCTGTAACTGGGCATGGCAGCTCCTCAGTATTGCAGCTATCATCCTTTTACAGCTGAACAGAAATAAATGCCTCAATGGATTCTGCTTCAACTTGGTGAGATTTATTCTGGAATATTGGCTTCTCTTTTCTCACTAGGTTAAACCCACAGTGGGTTGGATCTCACTATCCACAGCCATCCTAAATTGCTCAATAACACTTGCATTCCCAAACTACATTTCCCAGTGTTCTGTGCCCCCCCCCCCCCCCAGGGAACTCTGCTTTCTCCCTGCTTTTCATCTCCTAATGGTCATTAATTTAAAGAGGAAAGGCAGACTTTTTGGTTTTGCTTTGCTTCCTTGCACTGAAAATAAAATTGACTTTGGCAGGCTTCCTATATTTACAAAATGCAAATGAAAATGTATTGGGTAAATTTCAATATTTAAATTTTTGGTGCAGGCCACACCTATATGTTGGATAATGCCTTGTAAGTACGAATGTAACAAATTTGATTATTTATGAGAACTTACGAGAACAATGTATACCTCTACTGCCAACTATAAAAATGTTCTAAGATAAATGACTCATTTGGGAAACAAGAGGAACACTTTTTGTCCTTTGGCAGAGTGTGCCAGTCCTTCATTTTTTAAAAAAATAATCTTTATGGATATTTTCTCTCTTTCATTTCAGACATATAACAGTATGAAGTACATGGATGAACATGGTATTTCTACAAAACTAATGCCAAACATTGTATATGACTGAAGAGAGAGAGAGAGAGAGTCCTCAGTATTATGGCCTCTTCTCCTCCAAAAAAACCCCCTCTAAAGATAAAGAGACCTCCCTCCCTCCCACATCCACTTACATTTTTCAATATTTGTGTCAGACAACTGTACCAATGGCAGAGCAAGCTGTTAAGTCTACCACTAATTAGGGAACAGCTGAACTAGCTTGGAATGCCGGTGCTATATCCACACACAACATTGTTCATCAGAGTATGGAAACAACATTTGTATCCCATCAACCTTTGGGGAACAGCTGCATTTCTCCTTTAATTGTCTAAACTACACTATCTCCACAAACCGTTGCCTTTGGATTTCCCCTCCCTTACTGAAATATAATTGGCCACTGCTATCAAGCCAAAAATATTTCTTTTTGCAGGGCTAATTATGCCTCTTGGATGGACCTCACAGTGCTCTTGCTCAGAACTCCCAATGGAGCCCAGAGGACAATTGCTACGATAAGGAATTTGCTGAAGCTTGCACTCCCACTTCCAGCACATGTTTGTTTGTACTTCATGGGTGTTATTTTCAAAAGATTTTTTTTTATTTTGGAGGTGAGAGGGAAGTGCTGAGGGGGAAAAATCCTAGCTTGAAACTCATGCAGTAATAAGACAGTCAGACTCAATGCTAGGAAGCAAGAGGAGTGTTACACTCGACCTAATTTCAGTGAATAAAGCCATGGATGGTTCATATCCTGGCTTGCATTTCAGGGAAATGTCAGCAAACTGGCATAGCAGCAAATAGGTTAAGCCTCTGTTTAGTTTGCAGATTGGAAAACAGACGAAGATCACTGGTATTTCAATTATTGGTGATCCAATGGGCCCCTGTGGATATAAAGGAAGCAGAAATGTGTTCAGCCTTGGAAAGCACAGTGGCATTATAACATTTGCTTGGAATGATTTCATGTTTGAAAGGATTTGTGATGGAAATGAAGCTGGCAAATATCATTCCACCTTCCCTCCCCTGCTTTGCTCTTTGTAGCCTCTTTGATTTTTCATATGGCATGTGAGGGCCAAAGGGGACTTAAAAGTCATCTAGCATTCCACTCAGGTGGATTTGTAGTACCCTTTTAGTACTGGGCCAAAATTAAAGAGGGAAAAAGAGAGAAGCCCAAGAAAAAGAGAGTTCTTGTAGAAACTGTCCCTTTTAAAAATCATAAAATCATAGAGTTGGAGAGGACAGCAAGGGCCATCTAGCCCAAGCCTTCTGCTATGTAGAAATGCACAACTAAATACTGTTGGAAGATGGCTAGCCAACTTCTCCTTAAAAAATCCCAAGAAGGAAATCCCTCTCCAATGCCGTCTATTCCACTGCGGCACAGCGTTTATCTTCAGGAAGTTCTTCATGTTTACTGGAATTTCTTTTCTTGTTTGAATCCATTGGTTTTTGTTCAGGAGAAAACATTATCTTTTCATCTTCCACATGATGTCCCTTCAGGTATTTAAATATTGCTATTATGTGAGCTTCTCTTCTTGAAGCTTAACTAACTAAATACAATGAAATTGTAAAAGCGCAGCAGCTTTTTGTCATAGAGGGGAGTGTGTACTCCTTCAGATGTTGCTGCTGACTTATCATCCAACACCCTTTGAATGCTCTCAGCATTTTTACATTTACCCAGAAGGACCAGATGCATTTTGTGAAAAGGATCTTGGATTCACTGTTGCTAGTAGAAACTGTGAGACACTTGGGTAAACTGCCTATAACCCTATACTGGATAATTTAGCTGCACAGAACTTCCTGTTTGGAATATGCAGCTGTATTTGAAGATGGTTCAGCAGGTGTAAAAATCCCACTGATGGTATACACAGATATTTTTATGAGCATAATATTCAAAATGCTGGTTCTGACCTATCAAGTTCGACATGGCTTTAGCCCTTAGAAGAATGCCACCAATTTTCCTTTATTTGAGTGTTTATGCCACCTAGTGATTTTAATTCTTGTACTTGCAGTGTTTGGGACTACAGTATGCATCATGGTGTGCCTTCAAACTCTTTTCTTAGTGGTTATAAGTATTCATTTCCATCTCTGAGACTTGACATGTACATTTAATTTTCACTACTGTAATAGTTTGCATTTGAATAATTTCCTTGAGTATGTTTCTAAAATTCAATGGTGAAAAGGACTGGCATTTGGAGTATGTAATTCTGGAAAAACTGGTGGAGTAGAAATCCCATTCATGATACTTCTTTTTAAATGTGCCAGGAACTGAGGTGAACATGTGGTGCAGTTTGAAATTATCACATATGCTAATTAAATAAATTTGATATGCAAATCTGATTAGAATAATTTGGAAATTTAAGAGCTGAAGCTGGCCACCAGGGAGAAAAAGAGACACATGAGAGATAAACAACCCACCTACAACCCAACCCATTGGGCACTGCTATTCAAAAAGGATATTGACAAGCTGGAACATGTCCAGAGCAGTGTGATCAAAATGGCAAAAGGTGTTGCAACTAGAGCTTGAACCGGACCCTGAGTAAACCAATACACAGTTTCTGCGGTTAAATGCTTTATTGAGAATAAATGAGAGAAGCAAAAGGCAAAATATAAATCAGCTACAGTAGGTTGCGCCCAATCCCGGATCCAGGCACCCCAAAAGCTTGAAATAGTTCCAAACTAGAGCAATGTAGAAATGCCACAAATGGCTAGTCCTGAAAAGTCTCTGGATCAAAGCTTAGTAAGTATAGGGTAGTTCCAACTAGAAGGCCACCGTGGTCCAACACAGTTCCAAAGACAAGGCAAGGAAATCAAAAGTTGACTTGAGATGCGGAACCCTCTCCGGACCCAGCTTTTAAGCCCCGATGACTCTGTTCCCGAATACGCTGACTGCGTCGGACAACTTTCCCAGGATCGGCTGGGAAGGTTTCGGTTCCCACCGCTTCTTGGCCAGATTGGAATGTTTCCTCATTAGAGCAAACACCTGGAGTTTGGGAAGTATTGCTAGTCTCATGAATTTTAGCTGGCTTATTGGCGCGAGAACTAACAGGGATGCACCTGGCCTTGGAGGCTTGAAGTTCACTTGGAGTTGACTGCAGAGGCCTGCTTTCAGGCCTCTTTGAATCCAGGGCTGTAACATGGCGTTGCTCTGGTTTGGGCTTGGAACGTGTCTGGGGTGTGACAAAAGGTCTGGAAAACAAGCCCTATGAGGAAAGGCTTTGTGGGGCTGAGTATGTTCAACCTGAGGAAAAGAAGGTTAAGAGGTAACATGGTAATCATCTTTAAATACTTGAAAAGGTATCAAATGGAGCAAGCTTGTTTTTGCTGCTCTAGAGACTACAGTCCATCTTAATTTGACACTACTTTAACTGTCGTGGTTCAATATTATGACATCAAAGCAGCTGAAGTTTGGTGAGGTGTGATAAGAGCTGTTTGACAGTAGAATGTGCTGGCTCAAAGGGTGGTGGTGCCTTGATTGGGTGTTCCTACATGGCAGGGAGTTGGATCAGATGGCTTTCGTTGACTCTTCCATTTCTATGATTTTGTAAAGTATACCAGTATACTCTTTAGTGAATGTGACAATTCACTCATTGCTGCTTACTAACAAAATGGGACATGAAGCAGGTGAGTGCCAGAAGAACAATTCTTCTTCTTCTTATAAAAAAAACCATAACCACAATAGATGGATGCTTTTCATACAGATAGTATTTTAATCCTACACTGCCATGAATTTTCTGTTTGGAACTTCAAATATTCAATACAAGTAACTGTTCCTTGGAGAATGTTTCACCTTGATTGCCAGCATGACAATGAACACATGGATGTTGATAACATGAAGTTATTAAATCAGGTTGATTGCTGGACTCCTTGTCAGGTAGCTGTTCTGTTTTCACACTGAGATGTGGTAAAGCTGAAATGGGTACCCCTATTAAGGAAAATGTAAAATGGGTGGCCAAGGGGCTTCAAGAGTGGAATTTGAGTACAACTGTGTGTTCTACCATGTCACACAAATAAGCAGCTACATAGATGTCATATTTTGGCAGTGCCCCCCATCTGAGGAATGCACTCCCCAGTGAAATCAGGGTGACTCCTTCTCTCCTCTCCTTCAGGAAGAAACTCAAGTCTTTGCTTTGGGACCAAGCATTTGGGCATCTGACTGAGCAATAACTGTAATGACTCATGAGAATTGTCAACTAAGAGACCTTGGACTAGAACTCTGGACGTCGACTATAATTTGGATTTGCAGACTCAGACTTGGTTGTGTTAATATTTCAGGGCCAAGATTTTAAATGTATTTTTATTGCTTTTAATGTATTTTTATTGCTGTTGACCTGTTTACATTAATTGTTGTGCTCTAACTGTTTCTTTGTTGGCAACTAATGATTGCCAATTGTAAGCCGTCCTGAGTCCCCCTTCTGGGGTTGAAAAGGACAGGATAAAAATGCTCTAAATAAATAAATAATAAATAAATATGTAGGTTTGCTTTATCAAAAGATTCAACACTGAAGAGCAACAAACTGGATAAAACAGCACGTATAAAATGGGCCATGATTTAGTACAAGTTTGGAGATACTTTAAAGTTTCTACAGGGTTGATTGAATGAATATGATTTGTTCCCAGTCTGAAGCTGCACAACATAGATGAAAATGGAATGTGAGAAGCATCATTCAGGAAATAGTAAAACATCATAATGAATGATAAGCATCATTCGTTATAGTAAAACAACAAATAGAATGTATAAACATTTTAATACTTGGGTATATGAGCTAAAGTGGACAGGGGTGGGATATATTAAGACAGATCATACAGTCTTTTACTTAGACAAGGAAAACCTAAGAAAAATTAGAGTTCCCAGAGCTCTGGAACTCCCTTCCCAAAGAGGTACAATCAGCCCTCTCTTTACTGGCCTTTTGCTCACAAGTTAAAACCTTTCTGTGGAAGCAGGACTTTCCCGATCACCCGTAAGAGGCAATGACCCTGTGCAGACAGCTATTGGTAAGGCACATCACTGACAGCTATCTCAGACTTGGCAATATTGTCATGACCTAAAGAAGCAGAGCTTCTGGGATGTTTAGTATAATGTTTTCATGGACAACTTCGGTGGCCTGAGGCCCAGGGAATTTTTAGTGGTACGTGTCATGTTTATTAAATTTGTTGTATATGGTTTATGTAATGTGCTATTTATTTATCTGTTTATTTGAGGCTATGGTGTGTTTTTTTGTATCAGGTAATTTCTGTTGTTTTAACCACTGTCCACCGCTTTGAAACCCACCCATGGGAGAAAAGTGGAATATATATACTGTATATATGGGTGGCATTACTAATGAGGAGAAATGTAGCAAAGGAAGTCAAAGTCTGACTGAATAATATGAATAAGTCTTCTGTGAAAACATATCAATGATACAAATTTAACGATAATTAAAGTTTATGGTTCAAGTACAGAGGCAGAAGAAGAGGAAATTGAAAGATTCTATGCTTGAGGAAGCTGGCCACACTCAAAATAGACTTCTTCGTAATCATAGGTATTGGAATGCAAAAATAGGAAGTAGAGAAATACAGACAGGAAGATTTACTCTATATCAAGAGGAGAGAGTCTGATTCAATTCTGCAAGTTGGGTTATTGCAATTACATTCCGTAAGCATCCAAAGAGATGATGGTAAACATGGATATACATCTATTTTTGTTGAACATGTTTTCCTTGTATTGCTGTATGTTTACCTTGATTCACAAAGGAAAAAAGGCATTTTGTCCAAATCTTGATACAAACCATGTTTCTTGTCTTGTTCCTGCACTGGAGAGGCCAACACTTGAAGAGGTTGAGGGTTACTTTGCAAGCTAGTTTCTTATGTCAAAAGAAAGATAGAAATGCCCTATTACCTTTGATACTAATTTTTAAAAATCTTTTATGGACTACAGTCTGATTCATTAGAATACTTTATTATTACAATCACATCTTGAAAAATTCCAAATGCTTGAAAGACAGTAGGAAAACAGGAGGGAGGTGAAATTAGAAGGGGGGAGAGAAAATACAGCTCACAAGCACAAAAGTTCCTGTATATATAACCATAGGTGACACTATAGCAGCCCAATCAAGACTAACAGCATTCACTAAAGCTTAAGCACAGCATAATGGGGTTTGCTCAGTTTACTTCTGGATCACCATGCTGAATTACAAAACTTGGCAACTTTCAGAACAGATTCTATGGGAGAATCTGAAAGAAGTAGTAGCTGTAAAAATGATCACTTCTGCCTGGGAACCTCTTCAAAATTGTGTCTGTTAATTGGGAATGAATATCGCTATAATAAAGCCAACAGAGCAGAACATGGTCCACCATTTCAAGCAAGCCTGACAGGCCAGGGCAGATACGCTGTGCATCGGGGATTCATAAGTATCTTCCTTCCAGTACAGCATATGGCAAAATGTTAAAATGGGCAAAGGAAAGGTTCTGTGATATTTATGATTATCCAGAGCACAAAGGTAATGAGCTGGAGCAAAATCCTTGCTATGATAGTCTGCTACAGGATAATGTTGAAGTCTAGCTGTGTCATGCTGCAGAGCTACATCCCAGATTCATTTCTTAATTGTTTCCTTAGCATTGTAGAATCCTAAGTACAGAAGAGCTAAAGAAGGCGGCTCACATTTCTGCAGGTTCTCTTTAACAGATCTCAAACAGATAGAACAAAATGTATGATTGAAAAACATGATGGCTAAACCAGTAAGGGTAAGCCACAACTGTGTCAATACAATTTGGATAATAAGAAAGTTTCTGAGTAGTTTTCACATTTCTACTCTAAGGACAATATGAAAAGTTGTTTTCTGTAAATGTTGTGCCTCATAGCCCATCTACATGGATACCGAAATCTTGGACCAGCTCTGGATTCTGCAGAGCTGTTTACCTTGACTTAGCAAGAATCTGATGACTGACCCCACTGGACAGTGATCCTTACTTTTTGCATAATTTGATGCTGCCGCAGTAATAATAGGACTCCAAAGAATTGCATGGACCTTTGCTGACATCTGCAAAGGTACTCACTGATGGCCAGGAGCTATCTGGAGTTCCATTGCCATCTCTGCAGTGAAAAATTATACATAAAGGTAAGCACCATCTCCTTTTCCGCACTCAGAAGTGCCCAAGGAAAAGAGGATGGTAGCACTGGCCTCATAGCCAGTGTTCCAAATTAGAACCAAATTAAAACCAACCCTGATGTTCATGTCAGCCAACAAAGTGTTGGGGAAAGCTCCAGAACTTTTCTTGACTTCTGCTAACACAGGATAAAACTGAGTTAACCAGTTTTAACATGTCTGGGGACAGAAGTCCTTAGATAACATTTGATCAGCCAGGAACAACTCCAATCTATTTGTGGGTTGTGGTCTGTGTGTATGTAATATAATAAGCTACCAACAGGTAGGCTTTGCATCAAGGTGCACGAGACCCAGGGTCAAATTCATATTTCATCATTAACAGATGAGGTGCTGGGTATAGTTAAGTTCTTCCCTCTACTTCCTTGTTCTCTACTGTAGAAGGAAGGTGATTTTTTAAACCTTTTATGTTTGTTGCAGGTAACGTAATGTGCAGTTTTATATGTATGCATAAAGGACTGAAAACAATATGTAAAGACGACATCAACTTATCTCTTTGTAAAATTCATGCTTAACAACAATGCTCTTCGTTTATATATACTGTTTCAAAATGCCATACTGAGAATGTCTTTAATATTTTATTCTTCTTCCATAAAGCAACTGTTCAGATAACAAAGAAATAAAGAGCAATAATTTTAAATAGAAAAATTAAATTGGGAGGGGGGACCCTGGAAGGTGATGATTTTCAGTTTATATTGTGTAAGAAATCTCTGCTTGTTTTTAATACTCAGGGGTTTAAAATGGAAGTGTACAAAGATCTTTCTCCAGATTTTTCTTTCATTATTTCCAATATAGGACTGCCAACCCCACAGCCAAATTGCTACTACTGTTCATTTTGTCATTTTGAAGGGTTGAGAAGCTTGCTTTTAGTTTGAAATCCTTGCTATTTATTCCCTTGGAGACAGTATAGCCCAATTTTCTGCCAGTGTTTATGACAAAATCATAGTACAACTGTCCCTAGAAAAGTTTTTTACCCCATAAATTCAAAGGAAGAAGTAAGCCTTTTTCCACTTCAAAAATAAATATTAATCAGCTCGCTTACAAAAATCAGATGGAGAACTAGATTAGCAGTTGATATTATGTACGCAGAGAGGAAAACGATGGGGGATTTAAAATTTGGCAGTGCCGATATAGTAACGTTTAAGTGCCAACTCAATTACTGTTAGGATTCATCTGCAACTCTCCGCAACACTTCATATTTAATTATTCGAAAGTGCAGTAGGAGTGAGAGAAATTCTTTTTATTTCCATTCAGTATGCAAACTCATTTTCCTCCTGTTGTGGACCCACTGATTCCACTTTCTTTCTGCTGTCATACTGTGTCAATTCAGAAAATGAAATGAAGAGCATTGGCAGCTCTGGATATTTATTATCAGAGGATTTGTTTTCTACAAATCACTGTTGTACAAGTTGTTGTGTATCGCGAGCTGCTTAACAGAAAAATCCAATTTAGCTTTTTTCAGTCACAAATCTTATGAAGACAAAGAATATTCACAAACTTTTTTTTTGTAACGGTAAAAAAGAAAGGTTTAAAAATGATCAGTTCATACTATAAAATATATTGCAAAAATATATCTTTACTGAAAAAAATGATTGAATCTTTATCTTTCTCCGCCACCAACCCTCCCCCCCCCTGCCACCCCAGCAATTAAATGCTCCAGATATGAGAAATGGCTGATAAACACTTTTCAGAATTCTCATTCATTGGAGACAACTTTTAAAATGTTTCATACACATGAGCAATGGTAAAATAAACGATGGTTTATATCTTGCAGACCTACTGAACTGAAAATGACTTATTCCTCAATAAGTGTAGGGATTTGAATTCCTGGAAAAATTGGTGAAAATTGTAATTAGCTCTCAGGTTTTTCTTCTACATGTGTTTTCATGCTTAAGGGATGCATCACAGCACCTGGCTGGTCAATCAAGTAAAGAAATAAGGAAAAAAAAGAATTATACAATTTATATGTTTTAATCTGCTTATTGTTCTATTTGTTTGCTTAACTGATTTAATTGTTTTAGCTAATGAGATATACTTTACTGTTATGGTTTTAAGCAGCATTGAATTTTGCTGGAGTTGTGGGGTGAGGACGGTGCGGTATAAATGAAACAAACAAATAAATAATAATAGTGTATTCAGAAGGCTGTGAAGTGATAGAAAAAATATTTCAATCTAGAATGCCTGGGAAGTCATTTATTTTTTACTTAGAATGGGATAACTTCTTCCTCACCCTGCCTGTAAAAGTGTTTGAACCTTCTAAAACAAGAGAGAAATATGGGTTGCTTACCTGTAAACATAGTTACTTGAGTGGTCAGCGTGAATAGCACCATTGGTTAATACCCCTGCGCGCAAGCAGGCAGCTCGGAAGATTCAAAATCTGTCGGTTGGCCCGCACCATCCCCGCTAGTATAAATAGCCCTCCTGAGGGGCCAACCGCCAGTTCTCTTCCGCCGCATAAGCAGACAGAAGGCTGGCATGACCATAAAAACAAGATGCGGGGAGGATGGGCGGGAGTGTGCTATTCACGCTGACCACTCAAGAAACTATGTTTACAGGTAAGCAACCCATATTTTCTTTTTGTGGTCAGCTGTGAATAGCACCATTGGTAGAATAACAAGCTACTAACCTCGGATGGCGGGAGTCATGCCACCCCTGAAAATAGTACTGCCCGTCCAAAGGCAGCATCCCTCTTAGAGGCCATATCCACCTTGTAGTGCTTCACAAACGTCATTGGAGTAGACCAAGTTGCTGCTCTGCAGACTACATCAAGGGGAACACCTCGCATAAAGGCTGTAGACGTCGCCACCGATCTTGTTGAATGTGCCTTAACATGCATGGGCATTTCCTTTCCTGCAATGGAATAAGCCTTGCGTATGCAGGCAATTATCCAGGAAGATAAGCACTGAGAGGACACAGGTAAACCCAAGACGTCTCTCCTATATTTAATAAACAGTCTCTGGGTCTTCCTAATTCCCAATGTTCTTGTTGTGTAGAAAGATAATGCTCTACGCACATCTAATTTATGCAGTGATCTTTCCAAAGCAGACGTCGGGTTCTGGAAAAAAGCCGGTAGGATTATCTCCTGGGACATATGGTACTTAGCTGATACTTTTGGCAGAAAAGTTATATGTCTGTCCTAAGCACAACTTTATCCTTATGAATTCTGAAATATGGTTCATCACAACGTAGGGCACACAGCTCACTAGCCCTACGTGCAGATGTTATTGCAACTAAAATGCAGTCTTCCATGACAAAAATGATATGTCTGTTGTTGCTAAAGGCTCAAAGGGAGGTCTCATAAGAGCATGTAAACAAGTTCCAAATTCCATGAAGATATCACTGGCTGTACCTCAGGTCGGGACTTCATAACCCCTTTCATAAATTGTGCAATAATTGTGTCAGTGAAACAAGAGGATAGGCCAACCTTACGGCGGAACCAGGAAATCGCTGCCAAATAGCATTTTAGCGATGAGCACGATAATCCCAGCTCCGATAGAAAAACTAAGAAGTCCAAAATGAGAGACCTGTCCGCCGTAAGGCCGTCAACTCCTCTTTCCTTCACGAAACTGGTAAACCGTCCCCATTTGTACATGTACGAACGTTTTGTACTGTCCTTCTGTGCGGCCCCTATGATATTCCTAACTTTTCTGAAAGACCATCATACTGTGTCCCTATTGAGAGAAGACCTTCCACGCCGTCAACTTTAAAGTTCGAACATCTGGATAAAGTACTTGGCCTCCTTGAGAGAGTAGGAGATTGTCTCTGTGAGGCAATAGATGGTAAGTTCTCCTGGATATCTTCATCAACAGTGAGAACCATGGCTGTCGAGGCCACCACGGGGTTATCACAATGCCCTTCGCTTTGTCCCTGTTCAACTTCGACATCACTTTCAACAGTAGTGGGAACGGCGGGAAGGCGTATATGATGTAAGTTCCCCAATACATCAGGAAGGCATCCCTAAACAGTTCTGCATCTGTCTGCGACCCTGTCGAGCACAAAACCTTGTGCATTGCTTGTTGTCTGGTGAGGCAAAGAGATCTATCTCTGCTTGACCCCACATCCTGAACAGGGAAAGAACTACTTGTTTGTTCAATGTCCATTCGTGGTTTCCCAATGGATTCCTGCTTAGGAGATCCGCTAGAGTGTTGTATTCTCCTGGCAAATGTATTGCATCAAGTGAATCCCTCTTTGGATGCACCAATGCCAAACGTCCATTGTCAATGCATTCAGTGACAAAGAATGCGTTCCCCCTTGCTTGTTTACGTAAAACATTACTGTGGTGTTGTCTGTCTCTAACTGCACAACCTTCCCTGATAGGAGCAGTTCGAAGGCTTTGAGAGCCTTCTGAACTGCCATTAGCTCTAAGTGGTTTATATGCAACTTTGATTCTATCATTGTCCACTCTCCTTGTGCTGTATAGCCTCTTACATGAGCACCCCATCCTGTGAGTGACGAGTCTGTTGTCAGAGTTATAGTTGGAACTGGTTGATGGAACGGGAGACCTGCACAAACGTTGTGTGGATCTAACCACCAACTGAGGGATCTGCACACTTTTAGTGGTATCAATAACCGCATAGATGCTTTGTGAATACTTGGTCTGAACACAGACTGGAACCAAGACTGTATTGGCCGTAAATGCAGTCTGGCATGAGGTGTCACTGCCGTCGTTGAAGCCATGTGGCCTAACACAACTTGCACATCTCTCGCTGACACTATTCTCTGTCTCATAAGTCCCTGGATGATAGTCTGTAAATTGTGAAATCTGTCCTCTGGTAGGAAAGCTCTTTCCTGTTCTGAATCCAGAAGAGCCCCGATGAATTGTGCTCTTCTTGTAGGTACCAAATTGGATTTCTCCAGATTCACAACGAGACCTAAGGACTGGAGAAGAGACATAACGTAACCTATGTTAGCTACAACTTCTTCTCTTGAACTACCCACCAGTAACCAGTCATCTATATAAGGGTACACTGCTGCCCCATTTCTCCGCAGATGTGCTGCCACAACAGACATGCACTTAGTAAATACTCTTGGGGCTGTGGATAGCCCGAAGGGCAGTACATTGAAGTGATATGCCCTGTCCCCTACCATGAAAGCTAAGTATTTCCTATGTCTCTTGTCAATTGATATATGGAAATAAGCATCCTTAAGATCTATTGTTGCAAACCAATCTCCTTTATTCAACACCATTAGAATTGTTTTAATTGAAATCATTCTAAACTTCCTAGGGGTTATGTATTCATTAACACCCCTCAGGTCTAAAATTGGTCGTAAACCTCCCCCTTTTTTAGGTACTAAAAAGTACTTAGAGAAAAAACAAGAACTCAACATATTAGAACATATTGGGGTAACAGCCCCTTTAAATAGCAACTTTTCTATCTCCTCCAGCAGCACAGTGGATGGAGGGGTAACACTTAAATTACCAACCGGGGGAAGGTTATCGAATTCTATACTATAGCCCTGTGAGATAATTCGTAGGACCCACATGTCAGTTGTAATTTTAACCCATGAGTCAATAAAGGGAGCTAAACGTTCGCCAAACAGTGGCGGAATTGTAACAATATTATCCACACTTGACAATTTAACATCAGAAGTAGGAACCATATGAAGCAGCGTTTGAGGAAGTGGTTCCAAGTTCTGATTTGAGAAACTGTCAAAAACGCTGCTTATTTCCAGGCGGTTTAGTGGTCTTGCCCTGATAAGGCTGATACCGGCCTCTACCTCCAAACTGTCGCCTCTGAAAAGGTCTATTTGGTTGTTGGAATCTCTGCCTATTCTGATTGTAGAAGCCAGTATTACGTCTGTAATAGGGCCCAGTAGCCTGCCATCTTTGTCTTTGCTGGCTGTTCTGTTTAGGGTAACTATAGACTTGCATAGTCTTTTTCATCTCATGTGTGTGCTTAATCTTCTCTTCAGTATTTGGGTTAAAAATACCCTCAACGTGCATTGGCAATTCTTCTGCAATGGCACGATTCTCATCTGACAATGAGGACGCTCTCAGCCATGCATGCCGTCTGGCTGCTGTTCCTAGCGCAAAGACTTTGCTAGCAGCTTCAGCCATATGAGCCGCAAAGTCCTTCTGATACTCAGCCAGTAAAAGGGCGTCTGTCTGGAATGAGATGGGAACTCTCTTTTCCCATTCCGGGAGCAGTTCTATATACGGTGTCATTCGCTCCCATAGAAAAGACTGATATGCCGCCATATAAGTGGCATAATGAGCCATCCTTATTGACAGACCCGCAGCTATGTGGGCTTTCCGCCCAATAAGATCTATTTTCTTTCCTTCCTTATCAGACGGCGTTGAATTAAACTTAGAGGGTCGTTTACCCTGACAGACCTCAGTAATTGCCGTATTCGGTTTGGGAGGGCGTGCTGCCCATTCATCCCCTGTTAGGTCTATTTTGTATAAAGTGTCCACCCCTCGTGGAATGGCAGGAGTCATCATTGGTGATAGATTGGTTGTCCTGCCTAACTTGAGTAGATAAGGAAGTGACGGTAGGGAAGAGACCGTAGACCCTTTCTGGCGAGCTGCCGGAAACATAGGGTCCTCCACCGTATCCGGTTTTTTGGGTGCGGGAAGGTCAAGTGCTCTGCCTATACGAGACACCATAACCGCAAATTTCTCAGTTTCATCTTCCTTTTGCAATTTGTTTTTATTAACTTCTCCATATAAGAAACGATCGTCATCTGAGAAGTCTGAGGCCTCACAATGTTCACCTGTGGGTATTCTTGGTGGAGTGTAAACATCCCTTTCATCAATAGATAATGTAGCTGATTGTGGTCTGTGCAGACCATCTCCTTGACCCATGTCTGCATTATTAAAGTGTGCTTTCTTTGCTTGGGCACTGTCCTTTGAATAGACCAATTGACCTTTATGATTGATGTGCCAAGTCCCTCCAAGGGAACTCAGGATTTGTAAACTGCCTTCACTTATTGTTAACTGACTGGCTTGCTCTTTATTCAGCCTGCCCCCTTGTGATTTTGCTGGTCTTTCATGAGGATTAATGGAAACTGTGGCATTATTCTCTCTATGCCTATCAGTATGCATGCACAGCCTGCGCTGCATCTCTGGGGAAGCTCTCTGTCTCCTTCTTTTGTTGGTATTCCTCCTATGCTCTGCTGGGGAGGAGCTAGAGGTGGAGCTTTCTCGAGCTCGACGCCTCTTCTTTCCATGCCTCCTCCTGCTTTTCCTAGGAGGTGTAGTATTGCTTGAGGAGGAGGAGCTGGAGGAGGAGTCACTTGACGTCATCGACGTCGAAGACCTACGGCGTCGACGCTCCGCCCTCCGCTTCGAACGGGCTCGTCCTCGAGAGCTTTCGGGCCCGTGAATGTTCTGGCGTTCTCTGCCATCTGGTGAGAGAATGCCCACACCATATGGTCCCGAGGGCGGAGGGGGGCCCGATGTCGAAGAGTCCAGAGCCTCTGCGGGCTCTGGAGTCTTACTTGCCGAGGCTTGCTGTGCAGAGGCCTCAAGGGGCACAGCAGCAGTCTTGCTTGAGGCTTGCTGTGCAGAGGCCTCAAGAGACACGGCGTCGGGCGCTCGAGAGGGGGCAAGCCTCTCACCCGGTATGGCTTTCCGTTTTGCCGTCCCAAGGTCTTCCATAGCCTTCTTTGAGGTACTGGGTTCCTCCGAAGCCATGGGCGGGTTATGCGCTTTAGGCTCCAGTGTGGGAGGGTTTTTAGTAGCGCCCGCCATTTTCTTCCCTTTCGGGGCAACCGATGGGACTTGTTTCTTCCTCTTTTTCTCTCCCAAAGGCAATTTAATGCACAAACGGCCTTCTTGTTGGGGTTTGGCCGACTTATCATCTTGATCTTTATCTATTTTGAAGAGAGACTGTTCATACATGGCTGCCATCAGCCTCAGCTCTCTGTTCTTCCTCGTCTGAGGAGTGAACGAGTTGCAAATCTCGCAGTCCTGGGAGAGATGTTCTTCTCCCAGGCAAGTTAAACAATTATCATGTGCGTCATTGTCCGGGATCTTGTTGGGACATGACGCACATTTCTTAAAAGCAGTTGTTGCCATTCTCTACCAAACTCTTCCTTGCTGCCCTAGCGGCGGAAATAGAGAACTGGCAGTTGGCCCCTCAGGAGGGCTATTTATACCAGCGGGGATGGTGCGCGGGGGCCAACTGTTAGATTTTTAAAACTTCCGAGCTGCCTGCGCGAGCGCAGGGGATTAACCAATGGTGCTATTCACAGCTGACCACAAAAAAAGGAGCATTTAAGAATTGTTTCATGTCTGGAATTCCCCTGTTTTCAGAGTGTTGCTCTTTATTTACTAACTTTAGAGTTTTTTAATACTGGTAGCCAGATTTTGTTCATTTTCATGGTTTCCTCCTTTCTGTTGAAATGTCCACATGGCTTCCCTTTGCAGTTTGACATGGTGCTTGTTAGAGTGGTCCAGCATTTCTGTGTTCTCAAATAATATGCTGTGTCCAGGTTGGCTCATCAAGTGCTGTGCTATGGCTGACCTCTGGTTCAGTTAGTCTCCACTGTCTTTCATGTTCTTTGATTTGTGTTTAGGCACTGCATTTGGTGGTCCCTATGAAGACTTGTCCACAGCTGCATGGTATATGGTAGACTCCTGCAGAGAGAATCCCTTTTGTCCTTTGCTGAAAATAGTATTTGTTGTATTTTCTTAATGGGTCTGTAGATGGTTGTAGGTTGTGTTTCTTCATCAGCTTACCAAGCACCTGAGGCAAAGCACCAAAATCAGTGTTTACAGAGCTATCGTCCTGTCTATTCTCCTCTATGGGTCTGAAACATGGGTCACCTTTCGCGAACACCTACGACTCCTCGAACGCTTTCATCAGCGCTTTCTTCGCACAATCCTAAATATACACTGGACCGACTATGTGACGAATGTTGCTGTCCTTGAGCAAGCAGGTATCACCAGCATTGAGGCCATGCTATTGAGAACACAGCTGCGCTGGGCAGGATACATCTCTAGGATGGAAGACCACCGCCTCCCAAAGATACTACTCTATGGTGAACTCCCCACGGGTCAGCGCAAGAGAGGCACCCCCAAAAAGAGATACAAGGACTCCCTGAAACAACATCTCAAGCTCGGCCAGATTGATCACCAACAATGGTCCACCCTGGCCTCACATCAGGAGGCATGGAGATGCACTATCCATAATGCTGCAGCTTCTTTCGAGATGACACGCCGAATGGGTCTCGAAGAGAAACGACAATGCAGAAAGAACCATAACTTGGAAACCTCACCCAAGGAGAATTTCTGCTGTGTATTCTGCAACCGGACTTGCCTATCTTAGATTGGCCTTTTTAGTCATCAACGCACTTGTACAAAGCGTGGGATGAGTCCTTCCTAAGAATCTTCGTTCACGAAGTAATGCTGAGAGAGAGACCTGATGAATACATTCATTTGCCATTAGGCTGAGGAGGGGTGTCCTCCTTAGAATTTCCCTAACTACTTTGGCAAACCTTTGGATTTCCCTGGTGTCTTGATACATCTTTCATATGCATGGATGATATTATATATAAAGCACTTTGAAATGAATCACTGCCACTACCACTATATGAACACAGTTTTAAATTGATGTATTTCGGAGCTGCTATCTTCACATACTTTGTATGCTGGAACAATTTTCTCTATCTTAACACATTCTTTTTTCTTCATATACTTCCACTGATGTGAATTAAACTATTTCCAAGTGGAAACAACAGTCAGATAAGATCTACTTCCTATGTATACCTGTAAAAGTTGTACAGAGAAGAAAATATAAATTTATGGCAGTCCATACCTGGGATTAAATAAATGTGGAGATAAAACAGAGAAGACGATTTGTCATCCCTATCCATATCTTCAGTGTAGGTCCAGTAGGATACCATGGTCAATAGTGCTGAGAGGCTTCTGAGATATCTAAGAGAATCAGCTTGGCTGAAATGATGATCCTGATGATCCCATGAATTGTGGGAAAGCCTCCCAAAATCTCAGAGTCTTGGCAATAAAGGAGCACTATAATCTCTGACCTTGGATGGCCATGCATTTTAGAGCAGCAAACAAAGGATATAACTTTGGTAGACACTGATGCCTTCTGAATATGTGGCTAATATGCACCTTACTATACAGAGTACAGATCTGTTCCAAAGTGTCATCTGTTTCAGTGTCTGGGAAGTTCAAATTCAATTTAAAGATGCAAATCCATAAAATGCAGATGAAATTGCTCAGTTACTGGTTTGAGTGAGGGCAATTTTCCTGATTAGTCAAACCATCTCTAGGACTTCTAGCTTGCTTGTTCCTCAGACATGGTCATTTTCTTTTAAACTCTCCTTATACAGAATATCTGTCTCTGAACTGTGATTAGCAGTGAAGACATTTCAGAGGAAATACATTTCTTTGGAGACTATAACTCCCAAAGCCCCATAGTCAGGTAGTGGCCATTCTGGATTGGAAATTATGATCTGAAAAGTTACTTTTCATCTGTAAGTAGTGAGTAGGCTCCTTGGGATGGAAGTTCCAAAATCCAGGGGCAGTCATTGTGAAGGCCTCGCTCACATCCTCAGCATCCAAACACTGCCTATGAACGCACGCACACAAAATCCCTGTGTGTATGTGTGTGATATTTTTATATTTCAAGATAATTCTCTTAGTTTTTTAAAAAAAGTTTCTCTACTAAGTTTATCGGTAACATTATGCTGAATTGTTAAAATTATTTGTTCCTGGGGCTTACCACATCAATCTGGCTTTGAACTTCCCTCTGGAGAGTGTACTTTCTTTTATTTCATTATAAAAAAAGTCCCTCGGTTTTGAAAGCCAAATTAAAAGGATTATAGCTTTAGAGGGTCTGTAAAAACAAATGGCCATAAAAATCCCAGAATTACAAACATAATGCAACACATATTTTCTTGGTATCAAGATATAGAATTAATTACATCAAAACCACTGAGGTCCCAATTTAGTAATAAAAAAGCTGAAATAGTGATTCCTATAGGAGTTGGTTCCCCAAATTGCATAATTTAATCACTCACTAGGGAGATAGAGAGGAAAAGATAGAGAGGGGGAGACAGAGAGATAGATGTTAGTGCAACACAAATTAATACTTGTCTCCTAATGACTGATAAATAAAATGAAGTTATTCAAACTACACTTAGGGTTTTTCTCTTCATTATACATATTAATTATATGCACCAAGGATGTTGGCAAGAGCGATCAGCATCCAGCTCGTACAACTTGAATGGCAGCTTCACAGAGTAATCAAGGTCTGGTGGGATATATTATAAAATATGCCAGACTGGGTCATTATAATGTACTTTTGAAAGAATTATACATATTCATTCTCCTCATTTAGCAACTGAATGACAACAAGCAGGTGAGAACATCAGTGTGATACATCAAGCAAGACAGTTGCCATTATGAACAAAACATAAAAGAGTGTGACGAGAGCTGAAAAATGGTCAGAATGTTCCGTTCATCCCTCCCAGGCATTGTTATTCTTTGATAGTTAAATGAAGCTTGCTGGGGAGAGAGGTATGTCTTATTGTCATCACAGCTCACACTTTCCTGACAAATTACATGGCGTACATATTTTCTTCTAAAATTTGCCACAAGTTTTTTTCCCTTTGCTGTTTTTTTTTAATATGTAGGAAAGCAACCTAGCCCCCCCCCCCCAAGTATATACAAAATGGAGGGCTTGATTAATCTCTAATGAACTTGAAACCACCACTTTCTCTTGAAATAATGAAAGGTAAAATAACACCATGACATTGCTGACTGACAAAAAGGCAACCCTCTTGCTTAATTATATAACATACTCTTGGATGGCAGCTGATGTTTTTCAGCAAGACAATAAATGGCTAAATGGTATTTTATGAATCTTACCTCTTCTGCCCACCCAGTCCACCCCCACAAACAAACATGTTTCTGCAAAGTGTAATATTGACAAGATGTTATTTGCCGTCCCTAAAGCTGTGGTCTGTCACCGACAAATCATATCCAACCATCACTCAAAACAAAGAGGCCTGCCTTCTGGAAATTAAGACTTATTGCTTTATAACAAGAATAAATGTGTTAGACTCAGAAGGCACTATGAAGAATTGCAAAATGCTTAGCCTAGGATGGGAAAGAGTGGATGCTATTAGGGGTATCTGAGGTGAAATCATTGATACTTCTCATAGGACAAGGTATTATTTCTGCTTTTAAATGGACACAACTCTGGCATATTATTAATGTATATAATGAAAGAAAAAGAGAGGCCTTAACATTCCTGAATTTAGGGCGTTGCTTAGATATTTTTGCAAATATCAGATACAGAAAAGATAGATTATGCATTTAATTAAAATGAACATCTTTTGAATGAATGCTGATGAATATAGAATTTTAAAGAATATAGAACAAGCCAGCATTTTGTGTTGGTTTCTGCAATTTGACTAATGAATTTAGCGTAGACTATTAAATATTGCTTGTGAAGAAGGTATAGATGATATATATAGAGAGGGGGGGGGAGGGAGAGATATGGGTGAATAATGTGATAGGGCTAAGTAGAAACTGACTGCTATTCAGCTTTCCAATATCATAGTGTAAATATCCGCAGATCAATATATGCCAAGTGAGCGCTACATAGCCCCCTTGGAGGCCCTTCTCTCGGTTCCACCACTGTCTCAAGCATAGCTGGTGGAGACGAGAGAGCGGGCCTTTTCTGTAGTGGCTCCCTGACTCTGGAATACCCTCCCAAAAGAGATTAGGTTTGCCCTCACCCTTGACTCCTTCCAATCCAGCCTAAAAATGTGGATTTTAAAGCAGGTGTTTGGTCTTGAGTAGCCTGAAATGGGCCCATATGAGGTTGACACTTTGGCACTTTAGTTGTGAATTGAAGGCAGCTAGTTTTAACTACAGATGTAGTTTTAAACTGTGTTTTTATTTTATTTTATGTTTTGATAATGATTGTTTTTATAACTTTTATGTGATATTCTTTTTATACTCATGTACTGTTTATGTTATATACAACACTTGCAGTGCTTTGTAAGCCATCCTGAGTCCCTTTTGGGAGATGGTAGCGGGATATAAATAAAGTTCATTATTATTATTTATTATTATTTATTATAAAATGTCAATATTGTGAAATACATGTCAGTGACTAAGTGCTATTCCTCAACACACAATAAATAATGAGGAATGTCAATGGAACGTAAAGGGTGCACAACTGCAATGCACAATAGAAGATGCATAGCCATAACACCATTCCACTTCCACCAGTGTTGACAGAATACTGTACTTCCATTGCACAGTGTTGACTATTTGTCCCTACATATATAACATGACTTACACATCTACATGTCCATTACAGATGCCAGTCAATATGTTCAATTCTGAGAGGAATTATTTTTCACTCACAATACCTGGACTCCTGATCTAGAGTGAACCAATAATGCGCAGAAGAGAAAAATTTAATGTCTCCAATTTGGTTTTTAACTGTGTTTTAACCTTTCTCTAGTCATGTGTAGCAGCTCTTTTTGAAACAGTAAATCCACACTGGAGATTGATTTTAATTTATAATGCTGAATATTATTACTGCTAAAATTATTCAGCACTCTGGACAGCTCCTGATTATTTTAAGAGATACTAAAATTTGGGCCCCCGCTACACTGCCGTATAATCTAGTTTCTGATCCAAGATTATCTGCTTTGAACTAAATTATATGGCAGCGTATATTCAACCTTGTTGAATCTTCACCACTGCACTCACATGAAAACCACCAGATGTCACAGAATTCAGATTTTCCTGTAACCTTTTTGATGCATTGCATATTTTTAAATCAGGCATGAGCAAACTAATGCCCATGGGCTGATTGGAGCCCTCTAGTTGCCTATGCCTGGCCTGCCTCATTTTCCTTTTTTTTCTTCTGGGCATAAGGATGCAGCAGTCCGCCACATTGGCTTTGCCCGTGTGGGGAGGGCGTTGTAGAGTCTGTACTGCATGCCATGTATGAATATTCCTTTTATAGGGATGAAAGAAGGAAGGTAATAATGCCTCTTATCTGTCATTGGCCAGGAAGATCTCTAAAATGATATTTAAAGTATCTTTTTGGGGACTCAAATAAAGTTATAGAGGAGATAACAATTTTTTTGCTCATGCCTCAAAGACCCAAAAGAGCATTTTATCTAAAGAAAAGTAACCGAAGAGAAGCTGAGAAATTTAACTACAGTCTTTATGCAATTATAACTGTAGTACACTAAATTTAAAAATAAATTTAAATTTAAATTTAAAAATAAATTCCTACTCACTGTGTGCATAAACAACTAAATACAACTTCTATATTAAGCATCAGAAATCTAAGAATTCAAGAAAAGAACAGGTAGATATATTTAAGTTCAACTGGTGTCTTAAGATGCCCCCCAAATGGGTAAACAATAATTCAGGATGTATCAAGATTTTCCCATCCTGGCTTTATGTCCAGTCTCTTTCTTGAAATAACATGGGTTTCTATCCCTTCTTTAATGGGTCTACTTAAACTAGCACTATCAATCGGATCATTTGTTATATCTTTGTTGCTGTTACCATCTACAGTGGTCTTTTTGAGTTTCAGGAACAAGTATTTGAGAAAAAAAATATATAACATCGGGAGCACCAGGTTGGATGTGGACTTTATGAGTACTAAGTCATTGTGAGAGGGACATCATTTTAAAAAAATACTACTATCAGAGTTGTCCTTGAAAATCAGAGATATTTGAAAAGCACAGTGTCACACAATTTATCTAGATTATAGAATGAAACATCTATATCCTGATTATCAATTTTATGATTTATTGACTACTAGTTTTGTTTGGTATTAAGAGAGAGGGGGAGGGAGGGAGGGAAAGAGAGAGAGAGATTCGATACTTTGCCTTTTTGTGATTTCCTGCCCTATAAGCAACTTGCTAATTACTCATGTGGAACTTTTTTCTCTTTTTTGTATGCTTTAATGAGGATTAATTTAGGGATTTAAAAATAGTTGATGCTTATTAATTTAAGAGGATGTTTCCCCTAATTTAGACAAGACGTTTCATTTTAATATACAGTAACCAGTACATTTGGCTATTTTGGAATTAAAATATGCAGCCTTAATTGAGTGTGCCATTCCTTTTTAATAAACACTACCTCATTCAAATTCATCAAACTCCATATACACTACCAGCAATCATTGTAATAAAAGGTTTGATCTAACAGTATGCAGTGGTCGGTTCTGTTACTACTTTTGATGGAAAAGGAATTGAATGCTAGAATGAATGAGAAGGGATTGCTGACATCTTTGTAAAATGAGTGGTATAATTGGCATATTTCATTTAGAAGGTAGAAGTGGCGCACCTGTGCCTACACAGATATTGTTGGACTACAAATCTCATTATCCTAACTATTGCTTCACTTGTTAAGGCTGATAAAAGTTATTCAATAACCTCTGGAGGTACCTACTTCCTTACTTTTGATGTATGGCGGGACACATATTACTAACTAAAGTTCTTGCTATTATTTGCCATTGGCAAGCTAATAATAATATTATAATCTTTATTTGTACCCCGCCACTATCTCTCCAAAGGGGACTCGGGGTGGCTAACATGAGGCCAAGCCCAAAATTACAGTACAGCAAAATACAATACAAAGAAGCAGAAAATACCATCAAAATAAACAGCTGAAATAACAAAATAAAATAAACAATTACAAAATAACATGATAGAGAAATAGAACACAGTGGGTGGGCTAAATG
Organism: Anolis apletophallus; assembly: GCA_030556195.1. Lineage (NCBI taxonomy): Eukaryota > Metazoa > Chordata > Lepidosauria > Squamata > Anolidae > Anolis > Anolis apletophallus. The sequence continues at coordinate 35,655,499 of JARBWK010000002.1, read as the reverse complement.
CACTAGGATAAAATTGATAAAACCCTGGATGAGATAAGTGGTGGGAGAATGTGTTTCTGAGGGAGGAGAAACTTCCAGTCTCCACATATGCTATTCCGGGACTTTGGATTGGGTCATTTCTCAAAACTTTTGCCCTCCACTGAACTGATTCAAGGACCTCTTCACACAGGGCAAAATAGCCCTGTTTTGCCACTTTTAGCCAGGGCTTGGATGTGGCTTGCCGAGTGCCGTCAGATGATGCATGGCAGGCCCTGCCTACATTCCTTGCGTCAACATGCTCCTCCACCATGGTGAGGAAGGTGTTTTTCAGGTAGCTCCAATGGAGCTACCTACACTTTTCTCCCCTTTCCCCCATATGATTGGGGAAAGGGCAGTGGCTGCTGACTTTTCTCCCATTTTCCCATCTAGCGCAATGGCACAGCCCTCATGGGCCATGTAAAGACAGTAAGAGCTTTTCATTTCATTTCAATCTCATCATTCATATTGGAAGAAAAGGAGGATATAAATGAAATGAACAAACAAACAAATCATTTCCACCTGGGACCAAAGACAGCTCAAAAGACAGATTAAAACAAAGTACAACTAAAATGCAATAATTGTAATAAAACATTTTTGAAAGGCAATTAAATAAGTGATTTAAAAACATTTAATACATAACTATGTGAGTAACAGTAAAGCACACAGATGTCATTATCCGAAGTAGAAATAACAAGAAAGATCTAACAATAAGGTCTGTTTCAGGAGTCAGATGGATATTGTTGTCTTTTACACTATACAAGCAGCATTCCATCTTTAAAATGGAAGAAAATCTTTTTTTCTCATGTTCTTCAATCAAATGTCTGCAGATTGCTGGTACACTGCTAGCAGAACCACTGTATGAAAAAAGTAAAAGACACATGGCACCCAGACTACTTTTTAAAGCACACGAGACCCATGTGGATGTGAGCACTGCAAAAAAAAACACAAGAAAAGATCTCTGATTCTTAGCCATTATCACTAAAAAGATGCGCTGAAGGGCTTGGCAAACATTTTACTTGTACATATGGCCACAAAGGCAGAGAGCAAGAAACAATTGGTTGCTTACTGTCTTGAGATAAAACAGCCTAATCAGCTAGTTGTGTTTTGTAGAAAGACTAGTGTGTAGGTGGGAGTGCTTGAAGTTGTTTGTCTCTGCAGAAACTAAGATTTGCTAAAGATATGTATTAGTCAAACAGAAATGAAGTAGGTAGTGGTACCTTCTTTTTGCAGCCTAATCAAGAGGACAGGAGTTAGGAGCCCCCGGTGGTGCAGTGGGTTAAACCCTTGTGCCAGCAGGACTGAAGACTGACAGGTCGCAGGTTCGAATCCAGGGAGACTGCGGTTGAGCTCCTTTTATCAGCTCTAGCTCCTCATGTGCGGATATGAGAGAAGCCTCCCACAAGGATGGTAACACATCAAAACATTAGAGCGTCCCTTGGGCAACGTCCTTGCAGATGTCCAATTCTCCCACACCAGAAGAAACTTGCAATTTCTCAAGTCGCTCCTGACATGACCAAAAAATGCCAAAAAAACAAAAAAACACAGGACAGGACAGAAGAGAAAACACAACAAAAGCAAGGTAGATGCAAAAAAAGATATTCTGGCATTATATAGCTAGATACTAGTATTGCAGATTTGAATGAACTATAATTTAACTATAGAAAGTAAACATTTCACTATCTGTCTCTCTAGTCTAAAATCAAAAAAGTTATGTGATAAAAAAAATTGTCCTTAAAAGAAATGAGAACATTGAATAGACAAACAGAAGGCTTTCCTCAACCTTTAATCATTGAATAACTGTCCTGACAATTTACAAGTATTGCAGTCACTGGCACAAAGACATTGTGACCCAAAAGACTGTTTTTACCCGTATCTAAAAATTTTCATTGTTCAATCTTACTTTTATGCGACTGTCAAAAAAGCCATGGAAACTACATTTCTCATGATTCCTTATAGTTAGCTATGCTGTTACCAGAGGCATTAAAGTAATTGAGGAAATTAGATTTACTCACCACTATCCTGCTCTTCCTTCCACTGGGATAGCTTCATGACAAGGCACAGGCAAAGGGGCTACAGGAAAGAAGGATGACTTTTTTCAAAAACAAGAATGACACAGCACCATCCAAGAGAGCCAAGGAACACCAGCAGCAGGGAGCTTGGAGGAAAGGGCAGTGTTTGTCCACTGCAGTCTGCCTTTGACCTCGGCCTCTGGAGACTGGCTCCTTACAGACTCAGGCCCTGACTGCCTGGCTGAAACAAGGCCCAGCAGAAACACCTGCTGTCTCCTGAGGCTGGGCCATAAATGGAGGACTCCGGTGGGTGCCCAATCACACAGCACTATCCAAAAGAGCCAAGGAACATCTGTAGTAGGGAGCTTGGAGGAAAAGGCATTATTTGCCCACCGCATGCTGCCTTTGACCTCAGCCCCTGGAGACTGGCTCCTTACAGACTCAGGCCCTGACTGCCTGGCTGAAACAAAGCCCAGGAGAAACACCCGTTGCCTCCTGAGCCTGGGGCATAAAAAGGAGGATGCCAGTGGAGGACCAGTCATACAGCACCATCCAAGACAGCCAAGGAAGACTTTGGAACAGTGGTTCTTGGCCTGTGGGTCCCTGGGTGTTTTGGCCTGCAGCTTGCAGATATCCTAGCCAATTTATCAGCTATTGGGATTTTGGGAGATGGGGGCCAGTGCATCTGGAGACCCATGAGTTGGGAGGCACACTCTTAGGATAATGACAGGGGAAGGGGGAGGCCCTAGTAGGGTGCTTAAAGTATTGGTACAATGTGTATTTTGTGTATGTGGTTATTATGGTTTAATATGTTTAATGGTTTTAAATGGTATTTATTGCCTGCCCACCCCTAAAATAAAAGATAAGGCAACAATACATTGGGTTCAAATTGGGCAACTTTTATTTAAATTGTTACCTATTTAACTTTCCTTAACTTTAACTCAGGGGGTGTCAGGAATTTGGTGTACCCAATCCAGGTAGCCTCCTTACTCAGGTTTGGGTAAGTAATTTATGGGCCAAACACCTGGATTCCCTGATTATCCAACCAGGGCAACCCATTAAGGGAAATGAGTGAGAGGTCTATTCTCAATGTATTGAGACCAGCCTCTTTCCATTCCAGGGTAATTTTAACTTTACTTCACCCATCAACTTGAACTTTAAGGTGAGTATTTAACTTAATGGCCTTCACCCCTAATGGGGGGTGCCTTAGGTGCACATGAAATATGGGATTTTCCCTATCTATTTTCTGCTAAGGTCTATTTATATCACTTCACCATCCCAAGTAGCCCCTAAACGGTAAAGGGGATAGGCAAAAAAAACCTTCCCCAAAAAATGGCAGGGTGAAGGGGGAAAAATTCCTACCCAGCTCCAACGAGCAACCAAACCAATACTGCTGATGGGCGGGAGTGGTGGGTCGAAATCTGATTGCAGACTGAGTAACTGGGGCTGTCCTTCAGAAAAAAAGACCTCGCCCCCAGTTACTGGAAGGTTCCAGCTGGAACCTCCCCTTTTCAGCATGGGAAGGAGGTAAAACTCCTTCCTCCCAGTATGCACTGGTGGGGGAAGGAGGCATTGTTTCTAGTGGTTTTATGTTATGTTTTGTATGGTTTGTATAATGAGGCAATGAATTTTTGCCTAGATATATGTTGTATGCCGCTCTGAGTCCCATGAGGAGTGAGAAGAGCTGAATAGAAATGAAGTAAATAAATTAAGTGAAGCGGGTGATTTTGCCAAGCTCTTGAATTTGGCCAGAAAAATTACTCGGGTTATTCTGATCTCTCCTTAAAGACAAATACAAGGAAGGTTTCCCAGAAAATGCCAATCTCTTGGTGTTCAGACTAAAATGAAAACCCTAAGGTGAACATATCACAGGATTTCCTGGGGTCGAGAGAGTGTGACTAGCCCAGGGTCATTTCATAAGTTTCCACGACCATGCAGCGTGTTGAATCCCAGTCTCATCCTGTAAATATGCTTAGGACTGCAACAATAGCCCTTAATCCCATTACTAATGTATAAATCTAAAATTTTATAAAATCAGCCCCCAAAACTTTAGTCAGCTTATCGATGGGTGATGCCTTATCAGAAGAGGAACCACCCCCTTCTCTGAGTTGAAAAAAGTCAGAGCCTGTTCTGGAAGAATCTGAAAGAAAATCTAAGCCCATCAACTGTCTCCACCATGGCACTGCTTCTGACCTTAATGCCTGCGTGAGAATATGGAAGCAATGGCAACTAGAGATAGCTGTCACCCAGAGTGAACACTGGCATGCTCCCTTCTCCATGAAACAACCCTAGACTTATCCATGAGTCAGTTCAAAATTCATAATTTTTGACCCAAAACCCGCCCTTGACTTATACATAGAATCATAGAGTTGGAAGAGACCTCTTAGGCCATCCAGTCCAACCCTCTCCCAAGAAGCAGGAAAATTGCATTCAAAGCACCCCGACAGATGGCCATCTAGCCTCTGTTTAAAAGCCTCCAAAGAAGGAGCCTCCCCCACACTCCAGGGCAGAGAGTTCCACTGCTGAACAGCTCTCACAGTCAGGAAGTTCTTCCTAATGTTCAGGTGGAATCCCCTTTCTAGTAGTTTGAAGCCATTGTTCCATGTCCTAGTCTCCAGGGCAGCAGAAAACAAGCCTGCCCCCTCCTCCCTATGACTTCCTCTCACATATTTATACATGGCTATTATGTCTCCTCTCAGCCTTCTCTTCTTTAGGCTAAACATGCCCAGCTCTTTAAACCACTCCTCATGGGGCTTGTTCTCCAGACCCTTTATCATATTTGTTGCTCTTCTCTGGACACATTCCAGCTTATCAACATCTCCTTTTGATTGTGGTGCCTAGAATTGGACACAGTATTCCAGATGTGGTCTAACCAAGGCAGAATAGAGGAGTAGCATGACTTCCCTGGACACTACATTCCTATTGATGCAGGCCAAAATCCCATTGGCTTTTTTTTTTGCAACCACCTCACATTGTTGGCTCATGTTTAACTTGTTGTCCATGAGGACTCCAAGATGTCAATTTATACACAAGTATATATGGTATACAAGTTCTGATTCATGACTTCCCAATGATTCCATGGGGCTCACTTTAATTGGGACTAATAACTGGCACCCTGACCATTTGCAGTCATCTTTTGCTACCTTTGCCTGCATTTCTCATTGTCAATATCTGGGAATATTTTAATACAGATGTTTATAAAATCACAATTCATCTCCCTGCTCCCTTGAAATACGTGTCTTATTGGGAAGAATAGTATCATAAATTTTGCTCAAAACTTGTTTTAATATATCTTCAAACTGTTCCCATTGGTTTCCTCTAGGCCACTCTTTCATTCTGGAACAACATTAATAGGTCATGTAAAGCGATGTAAGCCTAAAGTGTAATGATAACTACATGGTGAAGGATACTGTTTTAGTCACTTTGTAGGGAGAAGCTTGTATACACAATACTTTTAGTTCGGCTGTACTTTTTTCTTTTGAATTTGCACAGGAAGTCTGATCCATTTTCTTGTCATTAATTTAGGATCCATTCTGACACAGAGCGTTATTAAGTATTCATTGTCAGCTTCTGTGTTAGCACTTGCCTCATTCCCAGGGCTAGGATCACTGCAATAATTCATGACTGTCTGGCAAGATATTGCAGGTGGTCCTTGCTTCTGGGAAACCATGATATGTCCAGCAATTGGACATTACATTTTTATGCATGCACTGACAGCACTTTTTGATTTGATGGCATAAGATTGTCTTTCATTTGAAACTAGGCATTTGCACTTTCCTTCCCATAGTATTTGAATTAATCATAGAATTAAAGAGTTAGACAAGACTACAAGGGCCATCCTGTCCAACTTCTTGTTATGAAGGAATACACAATCAAAGCTCTCCTAACAGAAGACCACACAGAATCTGTTTTAAAACCTCCGAAGGAGACTTTCCCACACTATGAGGAAATCTATTCCACTGTCAAACAACTCATATCAGGAAATTAATCCTTATGTTTAAGTGGAATTTCTTTTCCTTTCGTTTGTATCCATTATTTTGTGTCCTAATCTCTGGAGCAGCAGAAAACAAGTTCACTTCTTCTTCAACATTAAGGCCTTTTAAACTTGGTTTTGCCACTTCTTAATCTTCTCTACTCCAAACTAAACATACCAAGCTCACTAAGTTGTGTAAAGACGGTTTGGTTGCCAGACCCTTTATCATTTTGTTAGTAAACCTCTGAATGTAATCCAACAAGTCAACATCTCTCTTAATTGTGGTGCCCAGGACTGAGTTCAACATTACAAATGAAATCTGACAAAAGCGGAATGGTACTATTCCTTTCTTGATCTATACATAATATTCTTCTCATGGCAGCCTAGAATTGCATAGAGCTTTTTAAGCAGTTGTATCACACTGCATACTTATGTTCAGCTTGTACCCTATTAGCAAACTTGTCATACAATTGCCACAACACCCCCACGCCACTGGGGGGAGTGGAGAACCCAGCACGCCCCATATCACCCAGCTCCTCCATAAGTTGATCCCATAGGGGGAAGCGTGGGTCACGCAGCTTTCCCCCATTGTTTCTAATAGTAACATCAAAAGTCTCCAGTGTTGCTGTGGCAGCATTGTGTGCCAGTTCCACCCTACTTCACCCATGGAGCCCCACCAGCAGCACCATGTGCAGGCTTTACTCTGTTTCAACCATGGAATCCCGCCAGCATCATTTAATGGGAGCCGGCAGACTTCGTGGATGACCTGGGCTAAATCTGCATATGCCACCGAATTAAGCACTTTGTGATGCAGTAGTAAGACTCTTAAATCCCTTTCACCTCTACTGTTTTCAAGTGAGGTATCACCCATCCTTTATCTATGCATTACACTTCATTTCTGCTCAAGTGTAGTATCTCTCTCTGGTGAAATTCATTTTGTTAGTATTGGCCCAGTTATCTAATCTCTTATGATCATTTAAAATTTAAGATCAGGCTAAAAATATTTATTTATTTATTTAAAACATTTCTATTCCGCCCTTCTCACCCCGAAGGGGACTCAGGGCAGAGCACAGCATATATACGGCAAACATTTAATGCCGGGACAAGAATTCATATTTGCATGCATAAACATTAAAAGCATTAATCTCAATAATTAAAATACACCATTTAAAACTGTCTTGGTCATCTGCGTCTAATCTAATTGGCCTGGTAATCTTCCTATTGCTGCTTTATTGCCCTGTCCCGAAATCTTGGTCCCATAGCCAAGTTTTTACCATCCTTCTGAAGGACAGGAGGGAGGGGGCCGATCTGATCTGGCCAGGAAGGGAGTTCCATAGCTGGGAGGCAATCACAGAGAAGGCCCCGTCTCTCGTCCCAACCAATGACACCTGTGACAATGGTGGGACAGAGAGCAGGGCCTCCCCAGAGGATCTTAATCTCTGCAATGTTTCATAGTGGGAGATGTGTTTGGACAAGTAAATTGGGCCAGGGCCATTTGGGGCTTTATAGGCCAAAGCCAGCACTTTGAATTGTGCCCGGTAACAAACTGGCAGCCAGTGGAGCTGGCGTAACATGGGAGTTGTGTGCTCCCTGTTATTCACCCCAGTTATTAACCTGGCTGCCTCTCATTGGACTATTTGAAGCTTCCGAGCAGTCTTCAAAGGCAACCCCACTTAGAGAGCGTTGCAGTAGTCTATCCTGGATGTAAAATATATTTTTTAAATTTAGTTTTGTATGCTGTCCTTCCCCGAGGGCTCAGGAAAGACAAACACACTTTAAAACAACAGAAAAAAAATTAAACTCTTAAACTAAAAACTATAAAACTATTTACAGCCGATTGATCAGAGTTTGATTCTGCCTCATTTTTACATAGAAAATATGATAATTTCTTACACCCTGATTTATCCATTTACGTATTGTAATGATGCCTCCACCAGACCTTGGAAATGTTACATTTGTGACAACTCCCAGAATCCTCATTTGGGATGTTCAGTAGCTATTCTAGCTAAGGTCGTTCTGGGAGCTGCAGTCCAAAAATATTTTGGACTGACATGAGTATCTGTCACACCACAGGGCCTCCAGGCTGCCCATTTGCCCGGCCCTGCATAGGCCCATCCGGCCTAGGAAGTGGTTAAACCGTCAGTTTGATGCTTCCCAGGCCCCTTTGAAGCTTCTCTGCATTCTCGTGTGAAAGTGGCACGGAATGCATAGATAACTGCACTCAAGGTTACCAAAGCGAGACTCCGTTTTGGCCTGGCGCTACAGAGGATCCATAAACCGATCCTCCCCGAAACATCTGTGCCCGTTAATTGGGGAACATTCTAAAGAACCTGAGGTAACCATAAACATATAGTTTCTCATCAATCATTGGGCTTGATGTTCGACGCACTGGGACGGGCTAAGGGAATCCTATATGAGAGGTCCCCGTATTGCAGGAGGGCATCCCGGATCAACTCCTGCCATCACAGAATGTTACTCTGAAGAGCCGGCCACCAACGGCCTGATCCAAGCTACCTCCGCCCCTTCCACCGGGCTGCCTTGGTCCATTGAACTCTGTGTGTCCTGCTCAAGCCTGTTGCTGCTAAAGACTTTGTTGCTAAACATCCCTTGCTTTCCCAAGCCGCCCGGTTGCTGAAGCGGAGGGAATCTACCCAGAGACTCTTCCAGTGCATCCGGCTTGGAATCCCCGCCGCAGGGCTATATTACCTGCTGTTCCTGATTGCTTCTTTAAGGCATTGTATTGGCCTTCACGCTTTCTTCTTTCCTGCACAATAAAACTGTGTTGTACCTTCAAGCTGTGTGGTTTGTTCAGGGAGATCAAGTGAGGCCTAGCCCTAGATGGCGACAGCTTGATCCGGGATCCATTCTCCCTGACAAATCGAAGACCGGATGCAGACCCCTCCGGGAGCAGGGGCAGCCGCGCCAGCCATGGCCCAAACCCCTACAGCCGCGGACTTCCAAAGACTCCGACATGATTGCACTCCAGCAACAGTTCGCGGCCGTGATCCAAGCCCAACGACCACCGAACCGGCGCGTTCCAGTGGCTCTCCCTGCCCGCTTCGCCGGAGACCCGACCGCCGCGCCCACGTTCCGCGGACAGTGCCATGCTTACCTAGTGGCCAGAGCGGCCGACTTTGCAACGGAGGCGGAACGTGTGGCGTTTGTCTACACTCTACTGGACGGGCCCGTGGCGGCATGGGCCACTACCTTGGTAGACACCAACGCACCCCAGGGCTAGACCGTGCAAGCGTTCCTGGATCACATCCGTGACACCTGGGGCCACCCTGTGAACCAAGACCTGGCTGAGAAGATGTGGCGCCACTTCCAGCGCGATCTCCCCATCGGCCAGTACATCGCTGAGTTTAGGGTGCTGGCTAACCAGGTGACTTGGAACGCAGACGCTGCGGTCCCAGTTCCTGGAAGGACTCTGGCCGGAAATCCAGTTGGAGGTGGCCCGCACCCCGGACATTCCCGTCACCCTGGATGGGGTGATCGCCATGGCCCTGCGGCTGGATGCCCACCTCCGCGCCCAACAGCTGATGAACCGGAAGGTGTTCGGCCCGGCACCACCCGCAAGGTCCACCCGGAGCAGCGAAGCCCGCAAGGACCCCGGCCGCAGCCGCACATCACCCCGGCGAGGCCGGAGGAGGAGCCGATGCAGCTGGGGCACACCCGCCCGCGGCTGGATGATGCGGAGAAGGCCCGGCGCCAGCGCCTCCACTTGTGCTGGTACTGTGGCATCTCCGGTCACTTTTCCAAGGACTGCCCGGCCAAGCCCAAGTCTGCACCCCGCCTGGCCTCCGCCGAGGTCAAGCCGGAAGACCCCGACTCGGATGCTGAGACGTCGGGAAAAGATGCGGACCGAGCGTAGAGCGGCTCGCCAGCTCGGTCGGCAACCCCTACGCCGAGCCCAAGACGGGGGTCCTATTCCTGCTTTTGGTCACCCTATGGACTGCCAAGACGGGGCCCACCGTAATCCACGCCATGTTAGACTCCGGAGCCACCAACAACTTTATAGACAAGGACTTTGCCAAGCACCTGGGCCTCGAATGCCTGGATCTAAAAGAGCTGCGGCCCGTGCAGACGATCGACGGGCGGATTCTTAAGTCAGGCCCCATCAAGCGATGGACTAAACCCACCAAGATGAGTGTGCTGGAGCACCAAGAGGAAATATCGTTCCTGGTGGCCCAGATCCCGCACTTCCCCGTTATTTTGGGGGTGTCCTGGCTTGCGCAGCACAACCCACAGATAGACTGGGACTGCCGTGAAGTGCGGTTCCTCTCAACCTATTGCCAAAGACAATGTTTCAAGAGCCGGGCCGGGGCTGCCGCAGAGGTGGGAGCCGTAGCCACGCTCCCGCGGAAATACCAGGAGTTCTGGGAAGTGTTCAGCGAAAGGGAGGCGGACAAGCTCCCGCCCCACCGGCCTTATGACTGTGCGATTGACTTGGTCAAGGGTGCGCCAATCCCACGTGGACGATTGTACGCCCTCTCGGAGCCTGAGCAGAAGGCGCTTCGAGAGTTTTTGGATACAAACCTGCGAAAGGGATTCATCCTCCCAAGCCAATCCCCCGCCGGAGCTCCAGTCCTGTTCTTGAAGAAGAAGTCCAGGGAGCTGCGCCTATGCCACGACTACCGGGCCCTCAACAGCATCACCATCCGCAACAGGTACCCCCTCCCATTGATCCCAGAGATGCTGGAGCAAGTGCGGAGCGCCAAGGTGTTCACAAAGTTGGACCTGAGGGGGGCTTACAATCTTGTGCGGATTCGGGCCGGGGACGAGTGGAAAACTGCGTTCCAGACCAAGTACGGAGCGTACGAAACGCTCGTGATGAATTTCGGGCTCTGCAATGCCCCATCCACATTCCAACATTTCATGAATGACATCTTTAGGGACTATTTGGACCGGTTCCTTGTAGTCTATCTGGACGACCTGCTCATATTCAGCGAGAGTCTGGAGTCCCATGAGCTCCACGTGCGGGTGGTACTGCAGCGACTCCGAGACAATGGCCTATATGCTAAGCTCGAGAAATGTACCTTTGAGGTAAAAAAAATAGACTTCCTGGGCCACTGCATCTCGGCCCAAGGGATTTCCATGGACCCTGCGAAGGTGGAGGCTGTAGTGCAATGGGAATCGCCGAGCAGCCGAAAAGACATTCAGCGGTTCATGGGGTTTGCTAATTACTACCGCAAGTTCATCCCTGGCTTCGCCAAGTGCTCTGAGCCCATTTCCCAGTGTTTGCGGGGAAAGGCCCCTTTCCGCTGGACTGCCGAGGCGGAAGGGGGATTCCAGCAACTAAAGCAGCTGTTTGTGTCCCAGCCCATTTTGCAGCATCCAGACCCAACCAAGCCCTTCCGGGTACAGGCCGACGCCTCCAACGTGGCGATCGGAGCGATCCTGTTTCAGCCCAGGGGGGAAGACTGGTTGCCCTGTGCTTTCTTCTCCAAGCAGCTAACGGCCCCCGAAAAGAACTATACCATTTGGGAGAAGGAGCTGCTTGCCATCAAGGCCGCGTTCCAGTTTTGGCGTCACCTACTGGAAGGGGCACAGCACGAGGTGCAGGTCCACACTGACCATCGGAACCTTGAACACTTAAAAACTGCGCAGAAACTCAACCAGCGTCAGCAGCGCTGGGCTTTGTTCTTCGAGCGGTTCCACTTCAAGATTCACTATGTCACGCCGGCCCAGACCAAGCAGGCCGACGCCCTGTCAAGGAAACCGGAGTACACTCGAGACTGCCAAGACAGCCCCGACTGCCGGCTACTACAGCTGGAGAACTTTGCAGCGGCTACGCAGACGGACCTCCGCCCCGCTCCGGTCATCCCGGAGTGCAGCGCTCCCGAGCCCGCGGAAAAGCTTCCCCTGGATGTGCAGATTCGCGCCAGGCAACAGGAGGACCCGTGGGCCAAGGAGCAGCTGGCGAAGGAGGTACAGTACCCGTTCAGTGTGTGCGATGAACTTTTGTGCCACCGGAACCAGATCTACGTGCCCCAAGGCCCGGAGAGGCAGGGAATCTTAAAATTGTGCCATGATAGCAAGGCTGCGGGACATTTTGGACTATACAAAACCATCCAGTTGATATCCAGGGAGTTTTGGTGGCCCAAGATGCGCAGGGAGATTGAAAAGTACGTAGCCACCTGCCCGGTTTGTCAAAGGGCCAAGCATGGGGTGGGCAAGCCGCAGGGACTGTTGCAACCGCTGGCCACCCCCCGGGGCCCCTGGGAGATGATTTCCGCAGACTTTATCACGGACTTGCCCGCGTCCCAGGGAAACACTGCGGTGCTGGTGGTGGTAGACTGCCTCACCAAGATGGGACATTTCATTGCCTGCCCTGGGCTGCCCTCCGCCAAGGAGACGGCGGATTTGTTCCACCACCATGTGTTCAAGCTCCACGGCCTGCCTAGAAGCTTGGTCACTGACCGGGGCAGCCAGTTCACGTCCCAGTTCTGGAAGGAGACCCAACGCCTGTTGGGAATCGAGGCACGGATGTCTACCGCCCATCACCCGGAGACAGACGGGCAAACGGAAAGAGTTAACGGGACTCTAGAGCAGTACCTGCGCTGTTATAGTAATTACCAGCAAGACAACTGGGCCGCGCTGCTCTCCCTGGCCGAGTTTGCCTACAACAACTCGGTGCACGAGAGCACCCAACAGACCCCGTTCTTTGCGAACCTGGGATACCACCCCCGGTTCTACCCAGCCGTGTTTGAGCCCGGCAACGTCCCTGCCGCGGAAGAGCGCCTGCAGGAGCTAGCCGCGGTGCAACAGACTTTAAAGGTACAGCTAGACCAGGCCAAGGCCGACTACAAGCGGTCGGCTGATCGCCACCGGCGGGAGGGGCCGGAACTGAAGGTGGGGGATCAGGTGATGTTGTCCACTCACCACTTGCCCTCCCGCTGCCCCTGCCTTAAACTTAGCGCCAAATTTGTGGGCCCATACAAGATCATCGCCAAGATTTCTCCCGTGGCATTTAAGCTCAACTTCCCAAGGGGATGAGGATTCACCCCGTGTTCCATTGTGCGCTGCTACGGTTGGCAAACGATGTCCGCACTGAAGGGGTTAAGGCCCCCCCGCCGGTCATCATCGACGGGGAGGAGGAGTATGAGGTTGCGGAGATCTTGGACTCAAGAATGCACCACCGCCAGCTACAGTATTTGATTGACTGGGAGGGTTTTGGCCACGACGAGAGATGTTGGGTTCCAGTGGCGGATCTTCACGCCGACGAGTTGGTAAGACAGTTCCATCAGGATTACCCCGGGAATCCCGGCCCAGCAGGGAAAGGAGGGGGCTGGCGTAAGAGGAGGGGTGGTGTCACACCACAGGGCCTCCAGGCTGCCCATTTGCCCGGCCCTGCATGGGCCCATCCGGCCTAGGAAGTGGTTAAACCGTCAGTTTGATGCTTCCCAGGCCCCTTTGAAGCTTCTCTGCATTCTCGTGTGAAAGTGGCACGGAATGCATAGATAACTGCACTCAAGGTTACCAAAGCGAGACTCCCTTTCGGCCTGGCGCTATAGAGGATCCATAAACCGATCCTCCCCGAAACATCTGTGCCCGTTAATTGGGGAACATTCTAAAGAACCGGAGGTAACCATAAACATATAGTTTCTCATCAATCATTGGGCTTGATGTTCGACGCACTGGGACGGGCTAAGGGAATCCTATATGAGAGGGCCCCGTATTGCAGGAGGGCATCCCAGATCAACTCCTGCCATCCCAGAATGTTACTCTGAAGAGCCAGCCGCCAACGGCCTGATCCAAGCTACCTCCGCCCCTTCCACCGGGCTGCCTTGGTCCATTGAACTCAGTGCGTCCTGCTCAAGCCTCTTGCTGCTAAAGACTTTGGTGCTAAACATCCCTTGCTTTCCCAATCCGCCTGGTTGCTGAAGCGGAGGGAATCTACCCAGAGACTCTTCCAGTGCATCCGGCTTGGAATCCCCGCCGCAGGGCTATATTACCTGCTGTTCCTGATTGCTTCTTTAAGGCATTGTATTGGCTTTCACGCTTTCTCCTTTCCTGCACAATAAAACTGTGTTGTACCTTCAAGCTGTGTGGTTTGTTCAGGGAGATCAAGTGAGGCCTAGCCCTAGACGGCGACAACCCAATATCTTGACTGAAATAATGCTTGAAGTCAGTCATCACTGGAAAAAAATAATCTCCCTGAAATTTAATCCAGCATGCATAAAGCTGTTAATGCATAATTAAAGTGCAGCAACAACAATGGATTATTACATACAGTCTTTCTATCTAGTACTGAATAGCATCTATTGTTTATACATTTGCAAGTCTCTCACACTGATAATAGATCAGCTTGATCAAATGTAGTTTGATTAATGAACTCATTGATTAATCTGTTTAAAAGGCAAATAACAACTTTAGCTGATAATGTACCATTGAAAGAGAGCCCTGGTGGTGCTAATCATGGAAATTTCTATATATTTTCTCTGTCTTCTCTCAGGAACAATCATGAGTGCCAGTGGTTTCATACACAGCACCAATACACACAACAATAAGACAAAGAACAGAAAATCCACTCATACCCACTGAGAACCTGTGACTTAAAAACCAATAATAATAACAACAACAACAACATTTTTAATATCCTGTCCTATCTCCCTGAGAGGATTCGGGGTGGCTTACAACATAAATAAATACAATGAATAATATATGCAAAGTAAAAATAAATCAGATAATAATATGACAAACCAATATAAAGACAAAACAAATGTAAAAATAGGCAGTATAAAACATTAAAACTCAGTGATTCCTATAAGTTAAATAAAAGTTTTTTAAAAAGCTAAAATACCCAGGTTGAAGTATATCCATATAACAAAGACCTCGTCCACATTAAGGAGGGTTAACTAAACATTGCCAAAGGCCTGTTTGAACAGCCAGGTCTTCAAATCCTTCTCAAAAGTTGTGAGGGTGGTTGCTTGTCTAATCTCCCTGTGGAGGGTGTTCCAGAGTCAAAGGGCCACTATTGAGAAGGCCCTCTCCCTCATCCCCACCGGCCTCGATTGCGATGGGGGCAGTATCGAGAGGAGGCCCTCCCCAGCCGATCTTAAAACCCTAACAGGTTCATAAGGGGAGATGAGGTTGTGTAAATAGGCAGGACCTAAAGCCAAATCCTTCAGTCCAAGATCCTACATGGTTGTATGTTCCTGCATGCCAGGGGGTTGAACTGGATGGCTCTTGTGGTCTTTTCCAATTCTATGATTCTGTGTGCAAGAGTTGCTAATGTAAAAATTCACTATGGCCCCAGAACACATGTCATTTTAATAGCCTGTTCCCAACGGCCATTTCCTAGCTTGTGGAGAGCAGTGGGTAACACAGGAATATTTGGACAAATTTCCCCAGCTAGATGTAGAATAAAAAAGATTATAAACATTAGGAAGAACTTGAAGTTTGGCGTTGGAATATGCTGCCTTGGAGAGTGGTGGCGTCTCCTTCTCTGGAGGCTGGTGAGTAGAGGCTCGATGGGTATCTGCATGACACGGGATTGGACTAGATAATTCTTGTGGTCTCTTCCATTTTTACGATTCTATGGTTCTCTTAAGATCTATTGTGGTCCTCCAGAGATCTTAATAGATGATGTCATGAGTGTCCACCTAGGTATGGGAATACAGTCAAATATTTCTCTCCTCTCCTCCTTTCTCTGCCAGTTTTTTTGGGGAGGGTATCAGAGTGACATAGTGAATCCTGGATGTAGCTTCTGTTATTGCGGTGGGAGGACTGGAATCCCAACAACTGCAATGACCAAAAAATGGAATATCCCCCACAAGATGGGATATAGACCTCTGAGACCTCTAGCAGTTTCAACAACTATCACATTTTGCAAAGCTAGAAATTTGGGGCTATTCCTGGGACTACAGCCCCAGACAGATTATCAGCAATGGCATTGTTTACTGGTTGTGGAAAGGAAAAACCTAGCCATATTTCTCTTCCCCCAGATGAAGATTTGGTGCTATCACTGACAATGTAATCAGGACAGGGTATGCACCTGGGTAGGGCTTTTCGGCCATGAGTAATACATAGAAAGATAAAAGTTCAAAATACACCTACAGTTCTAGACAGACAGATAGATCCCCTTTTCCCAACACAATATTCAGCTATTATTTGAGCCTCAATGCATCTTATTACTGTCAACCAATACTTGTTATATATACTTTCGGTGGCATTATTTCAGAGCCCTGTCATTGATATTCTTGTCTTTCTTACAGTGGCTCTACGGAAAATTCAAAATATTGTGCTCTGACACATGCACAGTTGCCTAGGAGCTATATTTGTAGATGGCATTAGCAAGAGACCTGAGTTTACTACACTATTGGAAATCATTTTTGTGATCCTGCTGAGAGGGTTGGAAGGGAAAAAAAATAACCTTGCATCAAATGGCTATGTCGTGCAATGTGTGAGTGTGTGTTACTTCAGTAGTTCTTCACCTTTCATTACTGATGGGTTTTTGGTTTTGTTCTTGTTGTCATTGCTCTTCTTGCAGGAAAGAGATAAGCTCATGCATATACTACTCTTCACTAAGCAACATCTGCATATGAGCGACAGACAGCTGAAATAAAATAAATGTGAAAATATGGATCACCTTGAAGATGAATTATATCGCTCTAAAACAAAATAAATTTACATTTTAATAACTTATCTTTCCTTTCACCTAATTTTAAAGTAATCTTTATTCTTTCTCAACTAATCTCCCCAAACTTATGGACTAGTTTTGATCATATTTGTGCAATAAAATTGAAAATTTCAGCTATGGTAGGTAATCAATTTTAGTCACCTCATCTGTGTTTCCAATCTCATTACAGATTGCAATTTTCAGTGCAGATTACATGATGACCCATCAGTGACTTTGTTGTTTCTGAATTACCGATTCCTCGCCTACTGCCAGATAAGAACAAAGCCTATGCATCAGTCTGACAGCTTGCAAACAGAAAATGGGCTTGTAGGATTGGATTTAAATCCCAGGTGTAGGGGATAATTACCACATCAGTCATGCAGTAACTGAAAAATGGTATTTCAACAAGAAAAATTACATTCCTTTTATAGTGCCAACAGAAATCATTATTTGAGGCTTCATACTGATTCAGTGTATCATTACATGTGCACTATACTCATTAAACATAATGTTAGTTGCAACATAAAAAAGTTATTGTTTCAGATACTTTATTTGTGGAACAGGTAGCTTAAATTTAAGATTTTACAAACCTTGAAAACATAGAGGTCATTCCAGCCATAATACATATCATGCTGTTGGAATAACACCATAACACCAGGCTTTCAAGACATCATCTGTTCCAAACTGGCATCAAAAGAAAGAGACAGGAGCATAAATTCTGCTTGTGAGAAATCCCATAATTTCTCTGTTGGAGAAATGTAGTGGGAAGCCTGTAATGGAGGCTTTTGGCTGATTAAAGTAGTGATGATCCAAAACAAAAATGATGTGGGGAGGGTTTTGCAAACATTTTCTCCTTCCTTAAAGCAAGCCTCTGTCTTTAGTGATTTTCCACACACTTTTCCAAAGGCTATGAGAAGAATCAAACTTAATCTGATCCATTTACTGTTTATTCCACCTTGTTGCATACCCTCCCACATTTCACAGATGAAAACAGGGACTTGTATGGTCAAGAATATCAATGTGTTTTGTCACGATGGAGGAAAGTTATTAATAAAGACAAGGAGAAATCACAGACTGAAAAGAGGCTTCCCTCCTGCTGAGTGAAATCATGCAAACTAGTTTGTTTTCACCTGAATTAAGAAACTATTGGGAGGAAGCTGAATAAAATTACAAGCAGAACTTGAAAGCAACACTATTTGCTTTGAACTGGGAGAATATCTTGACAAAAAAGCAATGG
The DNA here is from genome assembly GCA_030556195.1 of Anolis apletophallus. NCBI lineage: Eukaryota > Metazoa > Chordata > Lepidosauria > Squamata > Anolidae > Anolis > Anolis apletophallus. The sequence goes on along the minus strand of JARBWK010000002.1, from coordinate 35,637,641 downwards.
CTGAAGTGTGGACTCAGATGTGAATAAAATCCCACACTATCTGGATTTTCTGGACTCAGATGTGGGATTTTCTGCCTTGATATTCTGGATTATATGACTGTGTGGAAGGGTCCATAGTTTCCATGAATTTCAAACTGCTTTTGATGCTAGCACTAAATCTAGTAGCAATAACTTCCATCATCTAGCAATGTTCCTTCCTTTTCTCTATTCTAAACCTTCTAAACCTCTCATCAGTCACCATTCTTTAGGGTTGCCAGGTGAAGTATAGGAAAGGGCTGCTTCATGATAAGCCACACCTGCTGAGAATTCCTCTTCTTCACAATCATTAAAGGAAAAAGAGCCTTGATTTCTTAATTCATCTGGCAACCATTTCGCAGCCTGGGGGTCTGGTATAATGAAAATGGGAGAAGCCATCAATCACTCCAAATCTTGATATTTTCTTTGAAAGAGGGTAATATTAAGGAAGAGGAAATATCTGTCACTACAAAGGCAAATGAATGAATGGACTCTATCCCAAATCCATCTAACTTGGTGACAATGTATTCCAATGATGATGTTTTAGACTTGCATCTCTTTCTGTGCTGTACTCAAACTAGCTAGTGATTAAGATAAATGCTATTCAGACATTCTTATGTTTGTTTAGACAACAAATGGAGATGCATTAGACCAATTCTGCATCCTCAGTTGGCATGTATGAAACAAAAAATGATCCAAAGAGAAGAGAATCCTCCATCCATGGAGGATCTCCACACAGGTCAGAGACACAGGTAAATCTCCTTTCTGAATTGTATGAAGAATCATCATGAGTAAACCAAGAATGGAAAGGCAGCTAGTGTATACTCTCACTTGTATGTTGAATACATATACTCAATAACACCTCAATAGGACTACAGTTATATGCTGTAATAATGAAAGCAAGGGATTTGTCTTCCAACCCCCCCGAAATAACGAGACAGACACAAAATATATGTATTCAAATTTGGGCAACTTTTATTGATAGTTACCTATTTAACATAACTCAACTACCTTTTTGGTGTCAGTTCAACTTGGTGTGTGTAAGCTGAGGTAGGGTCTTCTAAAGTCTACCCCTCAGCTCTTCAGGTGTACTACCTGTGTCCCCTGCAGATTTCAACCCGGACAACCGGTAAGGGAAACATCAGGAGAAATCTCTCTCAACTTTTGAGACTAGACTCTCCCTGCTCCTGGGACATTCACCTTCACCTCACCCCTAAAATTAACCTCTAGGTGAGTGTTTTCCGAATGCCCCACACCCTTAAGGGGTTCCTTAAATATATACAAACCTTTGAATAACTAATCTATTTACGCTTGGCTAGTTTACCTGCCGACCATTCCATCTAGCCCCTAAGACAACAGTATAGGATAGGCAAAACCCTCGTGGGCGAATTCCTATCCAACCCCAAATGTTAAACCATTTGACTATCATTATTATACTATCCATGGGCAGGAGTGGTGGGCGATGTCCTTTCGCAGAATGAGGGGAAAGGGGCTGGCAGCACACTATGCCAGCTCCTCCTCCCTTCTAGCAAATTCTGTGAAATTAACCAATCTCTTCTCCAAAGGGGGGGGGGGGAGACAAAAGTGCTCCACCCCGCAACTTGTTGGAGGGTGAAGTGTATTGCCAGAGGAAAGTGAAAAGGCAAAGAGTGTTGTCCTGGGTCCAACAGTGACAATGTCTGCATTCTTCTACAAGTTCTGGTTTAGCACAGTGGCAAAACTTCATTTGTTCGCTGTCTTACTTATCGTCTCTGTTACACAATCAAATCAATCTGTATATTCTCCTTTTAATAAGCAAAATAAGATTTTCATCTTACGACCTCATCAGACTGCCTGCAGCTGGTGGCGGTGTCACTCCAGTTCATAAAGGGGCCCCATACCTTGTGAGGGCAATCACATGGGGAAAGTATGCGCTCGCATGATGTGCCAACTTCCTCCCATAGATTGTATGGCAACACAAGAATTCACCTGTGTTGTTCTGCCAGTAGCATGTGCGAGCTTCGCCCTCCTTCACCCACAGAGTTGGCACAGTGTCATGTGATAGGAACTGGCTGGCTCCATGGGTGACCTGGGCTAAAATCAGTGCATGCTATCAATTTTAGCACTTTGTGATGAGGTTAAGCCTCTACCAATTTTTTCCTGATTATTTTACTGCCCAAAGCTGATTTGATTTTCTATGGTGACATGATGTCTTGTTTTCTGCTTGATTCCAAATTGTCTGAGAACATGTAATGAAGAAGATCATATGTTTTAAGGTGCTCAAGCATCTGAGGACCAATGTTTTTTTTTGTTTTTTTAAAAAATATCTTTATTCCACATTTTTTCCAATACATACAATAAAATACGATAGGGTAGGTGGGCTGTGATTAGCGGTTAGTAGTAGGATATAGTGTTGGGGAGGGAGGGGAGGGATAGGGGAGGGGTTGGGGTTGAGAAGAAGCAAGAAAGCAGAAAAGTAGAGTAATAGTAGGTAGAGAGAGGGAGGGGGGAAAGGAGAATTAGGCTGAGAAAAAGAGGGTGAGTTAAAATAGAGAGTAAGTCCCAAAACAACTGTGTGTGTTGGCTTCCAGTTCCGTTGTAGGGTGCACTTTATATACTTGAAACAGTCGCTTCCACTTTGATAGATTGTGGTTTGCCAAGGGAATCTCCTTAGAACCTTGAGTCTTTGCTCTTCTTTCTCCCCCCCCCCCCCCATTTCCATCTTTAAGTTCTATTTCTTTCAAGTAGTCTTCCACTTGGGTCCAGCTTATACTGTTTTTTTTGTTGTGGTCAATTATCAAGTTTTTAAGGTTATCTAATTCCATAACTTCTCTTAATTTTATTAACCAGTCTTCTATGCTTGGTGTTTCCTTGTTTTTCCATTTCTTTGCTAGTTCATTCTTAGCCGCAGCCGACATGTAGAAGAAAATTTTATCATCATTATCCCTTATCTCGTCGTCCATTATGTTAAGTAGATAGTATTCTGGTTTCAGGTCAAGTTTGTAGTCTAGTATTTTCACTACATGGTGGTGTACGGAGTTCCAAAAGTTCTTAACTTCTTTGCAAGACCACCAGCAATGGAGGAAGGTTCCTTTGTGTTCATCACATTTCCAGCATTTATCCTTCAGATTTTTATAGAATTTTGCCAATTTCACTGGTGTTAAATGCCAATGAAAAAACATTTTATACCAGTTTTCAGTGATGCTGGTGAAACTGGAGTATTTGGCTTTTTTCCTCCACAAGGTTTCCCATTCCTTTAGGAGGATGGTATATCCCAGTTCTTGTGCCCATTTCACCATTGTCTCTTTTATTAACTCTTCCTCCGTGTCCCATTGTAGAAGCTTGTTATATAGTAAGGTAATTTGTTTCTTTCCCGATTTCATCACCTTTTCCCAAGTTGTTTCTTGAGTACAGAAATCATTCTTCGCATCCTGCTTATAATACTCCCTTATTTGCGCATAGTGGAACCATGACATAGATTTGTCTTGCTCTCTTAGTTCTTGTAGCATTTTCAGCCTCCATGTTTTATTATGTTTTTGTACTAAGATTTTGTATGATGGCCACTTATTGGCAGAGATCTCTTTTACCTGTTGGTCTGAGGACCAATGTTTGAGTGTTCGAGTAGGACTCTAGGAAACCATAGCTCAGATCTTCATCAGCTGTGGAAACCTAGTGGGTGACCTTGGATAAATGTACTATCCCAAACCAAGAGGAAAACAATGGCAAACATCCTAGAATCATCTAGTTAACGTAAATGAGTACATATCTGCAGAGCCAGATGAACTACATCCCCGTGTATTGAAAGTACATGCTGATGTATTCATAAACCACTTGCCACATTTTTGAGAAATGTTGGAGAACATGTGAAGTGCCAGAGAGCTGGAGAAGGACAAATATGTTCCTTTTCTTCCAAAAAGTCCAAAAGGAAGATCTCAGGAAACACATACCAATCAGCCAAATACGAATACTAGAAAATTTATATTAGAATAGGTTATAAAGAAGTTTGTTTCCAAGTATCTTGTTGACAATGCAGTGATTATTTTAAAAAATCAGCATGAGTTTATCAGGAACAAATCCCGCCAAAATAAACTTGGACTACTAATTTAGAAGGTGTTATTAGATTATTATAAAACCCATGTATCTGAATTTCAGCAAAGCATTTGATAAAGTCCTTCATGATGCTTTGAATGCGATTTTCCTGCTTCTTGGCAGGGAGTTGGACTGGGTAACCCATGGGATCTCTTTCAACTCTATGAGTCTATGATTCTATGATATTTTGATTAGTAAGCTGATTAAATGCAGACTAGATGAGAATAATGTCAGATTTTAATGAATGACTGAAATGATGGGCTGATGAATCTATTGATTTTGTTGATGGTGCAAAACGAAGGGGTAGCAAACACATTGAAAGTTAGGAAGTTATTTCAAAGGAATAGGACTAAAGTTAACTGAATTAAGTTTGAGATAAATTAAAAATGTTACATTGAGGCTACAAAATAAAATGGGTGTACTTACAGTAGCTTAGCAGCAGAGAAAAAGCTTTTGATATTATTGTGGATCTCTAAATGATGGAACAACAAATAAAGCAAATAGTGTCAGACTGTAAAGATTTAATACAATTGTTTGAGTTATGTGTAACTGTTTCTCTGAGTTTATGTTAGGAGTAAGGCTTTTGTTTTAAGAATGAATAGATGCAGCTAAGTGTTCCTTGAATCAAGTAAGGTGTGGCAGCTGTGTTTGCATAAAAGCTTCTATCTTACAGTTACAGTATGTTACAGTTGAGCTTGTGGCTGGGTGGCTGTGGTGCTGCTGTGAAGGAGAAGTACGTTGGGAGTATCGTGGAGTGTGCATACTGTGTGTGTGTGTATGCTGAAGAAGGCTTTTGCAGATTCTAGATGTCTATGTTGGCTATTGTGCTAACTGAAGGTTCCTGGCTGATATACTGCTGTGATGCTGGTATGCTGGAATACTGTAGACTGAAGAAATGCATTTAAATGGTTGGAAGCTGAAGCCTGGAGTAAATGATATCCTGTATTTCTGAAATACTGGAATGCTGTAATCTGAAGAAATGCATCCGTGAGCTGCAACAATGCTGATATGGTAACACAGATGTTTGTTGCTAAAGACTGTGTAGAAGAATATATTGAAGAACTGCATTATTTGATTTGTTCTTTCAATCTCTACACGAAGCATGGTATTGCTTTTTTGTTTATTGAAAGCTATATGTTGAAAATAAAAGTTTGTGTTTTTATATAAAGCCAAACTTTGTTCTTTTTGCTTCTATTTTGCCAATAACCCATCAGACACTTTTTGCTGTTTTTACTTTGCTAACTGTGGATATATGGGATTATATGTCCCATTATCCCTTCACCAACCGACAAATAGTTTAGTCTACATTAATAGACCTGTAGTTTCCAATAATCTGTTATATTATTATTATTATCATGTTCCATGAAGCATTTTTTATCCCAATGCATAACCTTGGCTGGGGGAGGAGGATGGAATTTTGGGACGTTTTTAGTCCAAATTTTTAATCAATAGACATTTAGTACTATTCTCTTATAAATCAAAAAGATCTATTTTCAACAGAAGTAACAAAATGAATGGAATAAAAAAAAATAACAAGCAATTCAATAAACAGCACACAAAGTTACCTTTAAAACCAGGTTGTGATGGTCTGCAAATCTCATCAGCTCCAGCCACCATTACTAATGTTAAGCAATGCTGGGAAGGACACAAGTTTCTCTGGTCCTATTTTAAACTTTATAAAGATCCATAAAAGAGGCCACTTTCAAGACATGAGTTATGGAAATTAATTCCTTTTTAAGAAATACCTTTCCAAATTCTGCAAAACAAATCCCTGGGAGGAGCCAGTTGGCTAATGGAGTTGGCCTGTGGGTGCAGATTTCGCTCTGGTCTAACTCTTAGGTCATACATTAGAGGATGGGATCATGCCTTCAGCATTGCAATTTCAGACTCTAGCATCTACACTGCTGAAGTTTAACAGGCTTAATATTGCTGTGGACAGAGGTTAGCTGCTGCTTAATGGGGTTAGGGAAGAATTTTACCTTCATTCTTGATTATCGTTACGAATAATGCAGGGGGGCTGCTTTCCTCATAGCAAAACTGCATATATTGATAACATTGTTTTGTGACTTTGTTCAGCCTTGCAGACCACCTTAGAACTACAAAGAAAAGTATATATTTCCCTCCCCTTAAAAAATAATATAGCTAAATGTCAACAAATACATAAAAATGCATTAAAAAACTAATTTAAAACATAATTGTTCACCTCTGGGTAATCCATGTCAAAGATAATATAGGCTTATACAACAATCCACATTTCCTAAATGTTAAATTTAAAAATCATCAATCTGCATTGTCAAGAATATCTATTTCTGTGGATGCTGTCACAGAGTTGGAAAAGGTGTAGTTCCATTGGGTTAGTTCTGCTGAATCAGTGAGACCTAGAATAAAATTCTGAAAGGTTATTTTTTGAAACTGCATCTACAGGGCATTAAAATATATTTACCATTATGTTACCTGTAGGGCCTTGTTTTAAGAATGGCAAACTACACAGAGATAGACCTAAGTAAGAATTGTACAAAGGTTCAGAAAATATGGGTGCAATAATTTATGTGATGTACACCCAATGAAACAAAATAATCGGAGTCACCTGGAATCTTAAAAGGTGAGTTAATTTAGGTATCAAGCTTTTGATGCACAGCCACTGAATCAACTGGTGCCATACTGTGGTGTTGATCTTTAAGATGCCACAAGATTATCTGTTGTTTAATAAACTAAATTGGGGCCCTTCCACACAGCCATATAATTCAGAATATCCGGGAGAAAACACCACAGTGTCTGCTTTGATCTGGATTATCTGAGACTACAGTGCCATATATTCCAGTTCAAAGCAAATAATGTGGGATTTTATTCAGCTGTGTGGAAGGGACTTAATAACTTTGACTTCTCCTCAAAATAGGGAAAGAAAAAGAGTGAGAAAAGATAGTGACTGTGTGGTACATGGACAGGTTCCCCTACAGAAGTGTTTGGGGTTTACCCCCTTAATGTACAATGTCTGCATTCAGTTCAAGGAGTAGTAGACATGCTGCTATTGTGCTTGACTATGTACAGTATGTATATACTTAGCCAGTGCTTATTGATGTACTCTCTTTGAAATTAGTGTTAACTAGCTGACCCGTGCACGCGTTGCTGTGCTACATATGTGTGTGGATGTTTATATATGTATATGTGTGTGTGCATGTGTATATATATGTGTGTGTATGTGTATATATGTATATGTGTGTATGTATATGTGTGCATGTGTATATATGTATATGTGTGTATGTGTATATATGAATATGTGTGTATGTATTTGTGTGTGTATGTGTATATATGTATATGTGTGTATGTATATATGTGTGTGTATGTGTATGCATATGTGTGTATGTATATGTGTGTGTATGTGTATATATGTATGTGTGTATGTATATATGTGTGTGCATGTGTATATATTAGGCATGGTTTCGAATCCAAAAATGGCGATTCTAAAATCAAATGGGGGGGGGGTTGATTAGTAAAAGAAAGACTTACAAAAAAATTTCCCAAAATTTCTAAAATGTAACTTAATTACTAACGAAATTCGTTAGTAGTTCGTATACCAGCGCATGCGCATTCCAGATGGTTTTGGCTGGGATTTCTGGGAGTTGTAGGCCAAAGGGGGTATTCTATTCTTGGAAGCAGCAAAAGAAAAGGAGGACCCCCCCCCCGCTCCTCGCTGCCTCTCTCTCACCCCGATCCCGAGGGAGCGAGGGCCCAAGTTTGCCCAGGCTGGTCATATACCCACATTCCATGCACATGCAATAATACAGCAGTAATAACAATGGGTATAAGAAGAGGTAAAATTCAAACCGAAGTATTCTGACTGTGCTCCCTCCTCAAACTGCAAAAGGCTCTTCTCTGAGCCGGGGAAAAGGCAAAACCCCGGGCACAGCATTTGCTTCCTGGGTGCACACACATACATATTCTTTGGGGGGGATTTGCTGCAGAATCTTCTCTATGAGGCCGGGATTCTGCAGCAAATCCCCCCCCCCCCAAGAATATGTATGTTTGGGCTCCCAAGCAGCAAACGCTGGCTTTTCCCGGGCTCCGGGCTAAGAGAAGAGCCCGTTTGCACCGCATGAGGAGAGACCAGTCAGAATACTTCGGTTTGAATTTTACCTCTTGTTATTGTTATTACTGCTGTATTATTGCATGTGCATGGAATGTAGGTATGACCAGTTGGATTACTTATAATATTAGGCACTTACAGTAGCATTCATTCTATTATACATTAGGTTGGTTTCTCACCACAATACTCTTTGATGCTTTAGATCCTGGCAGGGCAGGAGAGGCAGGGAAGCCTGGAAAAATGTAAACAGAGAGGTTTACAGAAGTAAATTCACAAAGGAGGGCCCTTCATCCAAAGTGCCCTCCTTTGCAGATTTACTTCTGAGTAATCCTCTCTGTTTACATTTTTTCCGGGCTTCCAACCGAAAGAAGGAGCAAGTTTAGGGCTTGCCTTGCCATAATACTTATTGGCAAGGGAGGCGGGAGGGTGGTGAGAGAGAAGGAGGGTGCCCCCCCTTACGACCTAATAACGACACTTAAGAAAATCCTGGCCCCCGAAGTTCGAAAAAGGAAGTCCACTTCCTGGTTGGCGTTCCAGGTGCGGAAATACTCGAAAGTAGCATTTCTTACGAATTCCTTACGAAACGAATCATTTTCATAACTTTTTTCTCATGCCTAGTATATATGTATATGTGTGTATGTATATGTGTGTATGTGTATGTATGTATATGTGTGTATGTATATATGTGTATGTGTATATATGTATATGTACTGTATGTGTGTGTATGTATATATATATATATGTATATGTGTGTATGTATATGTGTGTGTATGTGTATATATGTATATGTGTGTATGTATATATGTGTGTGCATGTGTATATATGTATATGTGTGTATGTATATGTGTGTATGTATATATGTGTGTATGTGTATATATGTATGTGTGTGTATGTATATATGTTTGTGCATGTGTATATATGTATATGTGTGTATGTATATGTGTGTATATGTGTATGTGCATATATGTATATGTCGAAACCCCCACAGATGGCTCAAAGACACGCCAAGCTAGTAAAAGTATTTACAGTTTATTTTGAACAGAAACACAGCCACAGTCCGGCATAAAAGGAACCCACAAAAAAAACCCTGTAAACCAAAACAATGAAGACGTCCGTCTTTTGAAGTCCTTGGCTTTATTCCGGCTTGAAGTCTGTTGCGATGTGAAGACCCGTCCAGAAAAGGAAAGGAAGAGTGCTTCTCCAATTCCAGGAGCTAAGTATACAAACAAACACATCAAAGCCCCCGCATCCCACAGCAACTCCCCTCCACCCATATACAATACCAATTAAGGGACAGACACTCACAGCAACACAGGAAAAGCCCAAACGAAACGCGGTAATCACTAAACATAAAAACACACATTAAAACCCCAAACCCCCAACATACAACATTTTCAGCTAGAGCTGCCATGGCAGCTCCCCCAGAACCCAGCATGGAAACAGCCCAATATTCACAGCTTGCTGGGAATCAGGAACTGCGATACAAGAAACAAGAGCACCAAATACAAGAACCAGCAACCCACCAGCAGCACCTTGGCCGACCGCAGAGTCCCAAATCCCCAGGCCTTACTTTAATACCCTTACAAATCAGAGTCATCAGACTCCCCACCCAACTCTGCCCCATTCCCCTCAGCTGCAGCCCTGGGTGTGTTCCTCCAATCTTCCCACCTTTGCTGAGCAGTTAAAGGACCCCAGTCCGATTCAACACCCCCACTAGGCCAAGCAGGGTCACTCGAAAAGCCAAAAAAGGAGCTTTCGCTGGACTCAGCATTTATCACATCCCTGACATCTTGCACCAGTGCTGAGTCCAGCTCGGTATCACTCTCTTCTGAAGGTAACTCTACATCAAACCCCTCAAAAGTATCATCACTGGTAGGCTCCCTAAGTATTTGTCGGACCTTTCTCCTGTGCTCTGCCTCTTCCAAACTTTCAGCACTTGCAGCCCTTTTCCTCCCAGCTGCAGTCATTCTGCCCAAACCTCCCTCTTCCAGTGACATGTCCAACACATTTTTTCCGGGCTTCCAGCCGAAAGAAGGAGCAAGTTTAGGGCTTGCCTTGCCATAATACTTATTGGCAAGGGAGGCGGGAGGGTGGTGAGAGAGAAGGAGGGTGCCCCCCCTTACGACCTAATAACGACACTTAAGAAAAGCTGTCCACCAAGACCCCAAGATCCCTTTCCTGGTTTGTCTCGGAAAGCTTTGACCCCATCAATTTGTAGGTGTAGTTGGGGTTCTTTGCCCCTATGTGCATGACTTTACACTTGTTTAGGTTAAAAGTATGTGTATGTGTATATATGTATATATACACATATGTATATATATGTAAATATGTATGTGTATATATGTATGTGTGTGTATGTATATGTGTCTGCATGTGTATATATGTATATGTGTGAATGTATATATGTGTGTGTATGTGTATATATGTTTGTGTGTGTATGTATATATGTGTGTGTATGTGTATATGTGGCGGAGGTGGAAAGGGAGCTGCCCTTTTCCCGGGCATCTCTTTCCCCTCCTCTCCCCGCCTTCCTTCCTTCCTTCAATCAATCAAGGAAGGTGGGCGGGGAGAGGAGGGAAAAGAGGTGCCCGGGAAAAGGGCAGCTTCCCTCCTGCCTCCTCAAGGATCGGGAGAGAACCGGGCAAAGCGAGGAAGGCTCCTTGCCAGCTTTGCCGCCAGGGCCTTCCTCGGTCCGGTCCCGATCCTGGCAGAGGTGGGAGAGAAGCTGCCCTTTTCCTGGGCACCTCTTTCCGCTCCTCTCCCCGCCTTCCTTCCTTCAATCAAGGGAGGTGGGCGGGGAGAGGAGGGAAAAGAGGTGCCCGGGAAAAGGGCAGCTTCCCTCCTGCCTCCTCAAGGATCGGGAGAGAACCGGGCAAAGCGAGGAAGGCTCCTTGCCGGCTTTGCCGCCAGGGCGGTCCGGTCCCGATCCTGGCAGAGGTGGGAGAGAAGCTGCCCTTTTCCCGGGCACCTCTTTCCGCTCCTCTCCCCGCCTTCCTTCCTTCAATCAAGAAAGGTGGGCGGGGAGAGGAGGGAAAAGAGGTGCCCGGGAAAAGGGCAGCTTCCCTCCTGCCTCCTCAAGGCTCGGGAGAGAACCGGGCAAAGTGAGGAAGGCTCCTTGCCGGCTTTGCCGCCAGGGCCTTCCTCAGTCCGGTCCCGATCCTGGCGGAGGGGGGAGGGATGCTGCCGGGACGGCGGGGGGGGGGTGCGGCAGGAGGTGGGAGGGGCTGGGGGGAGGGGAGTCGGGTCCCCTCCTCTGTCCATGCCCCCCCCCCCGCTGCTCTTCCTGACCGGGACAGCAAGGGGGGGTGCGGAAGGAGGTGGGAGGGGCTGGGGGGAGGGTAGGCGGGTCCCCTCCTCTTTCCACACCCCCCGCCGCTCTTCCTGACTGGGACAGTGGCGGGGGGGTGCGGAAGAAGGTGGGAGGGGCTGGGGGGAGGGTAGGCGGGTCCCCTCCTCTTTCCATGCCCCCCCTGCCGCTCTTCCTGACCGGGACAGCGGCGGGGGGGTGCGGAAGAAGGTGGGAGGGGCTGGGGGAGGGTAGGTGGGTCCCTCCTCTTTCACCCCCCCGCTGCTCTTCCTGACTGGGACAGCAGCGGGGGGTGCGGAAGGAGGTGGGAGGGGCTGGGGGAGGGGAGGCGGGTCCCCTCCTCTTTCCACGCCCCCCGCCGCTCTTCCTAACCGGGACAGCGGCGGGGGGGCGGTACGGAAGGAGGTGGGAGGTGCTGGGGGGAGGGGAGGCGGGTTCTCTCCTCCTTCCAGCCCCCCCTCTTCCTTACCGGGCGGCGGCAGGGGTGCGGAAGGAGGTGGGAGGGGCTGGGGAGGAGGGGAAGGGTGTCCCCTCCTCCTTCCATGTCCCCCCCCCACCGCTCTTCCTGATCAAAGGAGGAGGCGGAGGAGGCGCTCTGGCTTCCATGTGCGAACGTTCTAAATGTTTGCGCTGGCAGCAAAGTGGCCGGGGTGGGAGTTCCGTTGGTAATTTTTTGGGGATCGTTTTTTGGGGTGTTGGGAGGTATGTAGGTCCAGTTTTTTTTGCTGTTGTCTGTAGCTAGTGTAATGGTCCAGTCGGTTGTCAGGTTTGGTGGTTGTGGGAGCCATAGTTTCTTTGTCTATATACGACATTAAACGGACTGAGCATTTTTATATATATAGATGTTCCTCTGTCTGACATTTGGTTGTGCTTTTAGTTGCTTTTAGTTGTTCAGTGTTGCCATTCAATGCAATCAACAGGTAGCACAGTCACATGAAAATCTGGGATTCAAACTATAAGATAATAGATTCCACCTAAACATCAGTAAAACCTTCCTGATGGTGAGAGCCATTCAGTAGTGAAATTAGCTGTCTCTACTTCATCACACTAGAGAAAAAAATCCACTTAAAATCTGCTTTCTGCCTCCTGCAGAATTCTGGGGTTTGTAATTTAGTCTGGTGAAATCACCTTCTCTGGAATTTTTTTAAACAGAAACTGGATGGTCATCTGTCATGAATGCTTTTATATCCTTTTGAGTTAAGGATGCAAACTTATTTTTATCATTCTCGTGGTGCTTAGCTATTGGTCGCTTTCCACCATGTGTGTTCCAGCTTGCCAGTATGTGTTGCCTAGAACTAAACACATGATAGATAAAAAGGCAAATGAAACAAAAACAATACCATTCTTCTATATCTGAAGGTGGCAAGAATCAAGCTTTCTTCTATATCTGAAGGTGATAAAATTTTGGCTTGCAACCTTAACTCAAAAGGAAATTATAAACACACAACAAAATGTGAAGAATGAGTTCAAAAGTGGAAAGACCTTCTAGCTTTTGTTACACAACATAATGATCACAACGGATCTCTCAGAACACTTCATTGAGACATGCAGTCTCATTTCGGCTGTAGGAAGGAAAAACTTCCTATAGCAAAAGGCCAAATTCCCAAAGTGGATTGTCTTAATTTAGCCCAACTTGGAATCCTGATCAGATCATGTCATGTCCAATGGGTCCCATTGTGATTTATGCTACCTTGAATTGCACTTTCCAGAGCATCAAATGTCCTAGGTTGCTGTAAGTTTTTTGGGCTGTATGGCCATGTTCCAGAAGCATTGTCTTCTGACATTTTGCTTGCATCTATGGCAGGCATCTTCAAAAGTTGTGAGGTCTGTTGGAAACAGTTTCCAACAGACCTCACAACCTCTGAAGATGCCTGCCATAGATGCAGGTGAAACATCAGGAGAGAATGCTTCTGGAACATAGCAATACAGCCCGAAAAACTTACAGCAACCCAATAATTCTGGTCATGAAACCTTTGACAGCAAATGTTTTGTTTCTCCACTATTTGTTTTCAGAACCTTGCATTCTAGGATTATAAGAAATCCACAGTTCCTTCCTAATGTGGGTCCCCAATAAATGTAACCCAAATCAGCTTATCATTAACCCTTTGTTTACCTGGAGGAGAAACTATACTGCTCAATTGTGTTGCCAGAAAATGGAAAAGCTCATTATCACTACTCATAAATCCAGCTTTTGAAAGGGGCAATTCTTACACCTCCAGCTTGGTAGATACAAAGCTTCCAATTTAAAGAGAGTTGTTGCACCTTAGACCTGAAGGATCCCTCAGTAAACCACTTTAGACCAGCCGTGATTAAATGCTTTATTTAGAATAAGTAAAAAGAAGTAAGGAGATAAAAATATAGTCATTTGATGCTCTCAGCATCTAGTATTGCAATGCAATAGTCCAAAGAGTAAAAAGGTTCAATGAATGAAGAAATAGTCCTGATGCCCCAATGGGCTAAATCCTGGATAAGTCTCTGGCAATGAAGGCTTGGCAAATACTTGAGTACGAGGACTTGAAGGTCCAATGGCCCAGGCTTGAGTTCGTGGTGCTTGGCAAGGAAATTTAACGTTGGCACGAGATCCCAAGTTTCAACGGGAAGCAGCTTAAATAGGTTTTCCCTGGTTTTTCTCTTGAAGACGCTCACTGCATCATAACTCTTTCCCATGGATAGTTTGTGGGCCTGGCCCTCCCTTGCCCTCCGAGGAGGGAAAGAATGTCCGCTCATTAGCAACTGCACCTGGGAGCTGGGGAGGCAAAGAGGCCTTGCCGTACCAGCTCCTCTTATCGGCCTGGGAAGAGGAAAGGCTGCGCTTGCCCTTGACCACTGGTTGACACAGAGGCTTTTGCAGAGATGTGTTCTCAGGCCTAGCTGATGTCTTGGAACCAACATGGCTTCGGTCTAGCTTGGCCAGGGAACCAGGCTGGGGTCCGACAAGAGTATTGTGTGTGTATAGTCATATATCTTTGAGTATATCTCCACAGCTTTTTCGTTTTGATTAATATAGTGAAGAGAGGAAGTCTTAGATCTTACATGCACGTTTGCATTCACTTAACAGGCTCCTATATTATTTCCCCTTTTGCTTGATATATTAATTGTATTTCTATTTCTTTAGTTTTATAATATCCCATTTATTATTTTGCCATACTTTTCACGGTAGTCAGACTGTTACCTGCTTCGGTTGCTTGTGATTTATATTAATGCAATGCATTCTGTGTTTTTGTTGTTTTATAAACATACAGGAAAGGAAGCAAATTAATAATAACCTGCTTGTCAATGTTGAGTCCTCCTTCTTCCAAACATTTCTAGAATACTTGTCAGATGGTGAGGGGAAAGCCTGAAGGAGTGGCAGATGACATCATCAGCCCTACTAATAAAAATGCCTGACATTTCATCGAACCCTGATTCCACTACAACACTGGCTGTGTAAAATTTGCTCACTGGACAAAGAATCCCATTGTGGCTTCAGAAAGTGCATCTTCGTGCACACAAGTTTTCCCTGAGATGTTAATACTCATCTAGGAAAAGTGAAGGTAAATAAAAATTACCAGAAATAGATTATTTTCCCCAGCTCTGAAGATACCAGCTCCAAGCAGTGCTGTGTGGCAATCAGAATTTAATTGCACAAGTACTATCAGCACCATACATGCCATGGATACATTGTAGGGTCAATGCATAACTGAATTGTGAAGTGTATATTATATTCTAAATTCATAGCATTCTGAAAACAACATATTTCATAACCTGCACTTTGTTTTTGCTTACTTCATAGAATTATCCATACTCAATCACTTGCACTAAACAAAAGAACCTAGTCCTTGTGTCTCAGTTTGAGATGAACTGAAACACAGGAATAATTTATTCCTAAAAGCAAACACACACAAAATATTTTTAAGTATGCTCTATCAACCACAGTAATGCTCAGTTTCTGCAAAATGCTTTCTCTGTCTAGATAAATGTTCCTGTATTGTTGAGAATTTGGAGGACGTTGTTGGAAATGGCACAGAATAAGGGGATATGATAAATATTCTATGAGATAAACAGTGCCACACTGCAGCATTAAAAGAAGGAAACATAAGAGAGCATGCAGTATTTCCTCCCTCCCATTCCCATTCCCAATTAATATTCAATCTTTTTCCTTTGACACTTCTGTTTATATCCTTAGGGCCACAATTTTCAAACACAGGCAGCTAACTCCAACCTGCAAAATATAAACACAGCAAACAGGTAAATGTGCATGCAGGAACAACAATTTACACTTGCAAAACAGGTAATTTCACGCACTAGCAGCAGCCTGCACATGCAATTACTCATTTTGTTCATGCATATGCAAGAATCTAGAGCACAATTACCTGCTTGGGGATGTGCATATATTTTACAGGAGGAAAGGTCTGTGCATTGATGTTTTGCCCTTAAAATAACTTTACGTATGCATAAAACCTTTGTTAATGTCTAAAAATGCAGTCTTTTTTGTTTGTTTTTTTCAGGATTTTTTCCCCCTAGAACAGGAGCATCTGAGGCAGGTGGTTTCTCCCAAGCCTCCTCTCCAGCTTTGTCCTAAGTGAAATACTTGAGCCCCAAGGAGAACCCAAATGATGGATTGTTTCCCAGTCAGCCCAAAACTGGAACAATGGCCCACAAGCCATGTGACTTAAAGTAAGGCCCTAGCCCTCAGGCTAGTCCCAAGGACTGTCTCCTTCCTCACCCATGACCTAAAGAGATCTTCACCAAATAGATGCCATAAGTGTTCACTATACTCTTACTTTCTCCCACCATTACCTGTTATGGAAAGGGTCTAAACCAGACCTGGGCAATTGCCGGCCCTCCAGGTGTTTTGGACTTCAACTCCCAGAAATCCTAGCCAGTTTACCAGCTGTTAGGATTTCTGGGATTTGAAGTCCAAAACACCTGGAGGGCCGGCAATTGCCCAGGTCTGGTCTAAGCCAATGGTTCACAACCTGTGGGTCCCCAGATGTTTTGGCCTTCAACTCCCAGATATCCTAATAGCTGGTAAACTAACTGGGATTTCTGGGGGTTGTAGGCCAAAACATCTGGGGATCCACAGGTTGAGACCCACTGGTTAAGCAAACAATCTTTTTTCCCTGTTGCATATCTTCTAGAAATAACGAATTAGCCTCTTCTAATAAGTGGATGATGTTAGATCTGCAGAGCACTGGTCTTTGCAAAAATATCTGGGGATGTGAAATGAATGAAAACTTTATTTTTATCCCACCACATCTACCAAAAGTGGACTCAAGGCAGCTTCCAACAATAAAAAGGCAAACATTCAATGCCATATAACAATACAAAATAACGTAAGTCAAAAGGTAAAATCCAATTTACATATACACAAGCAGCAAAGACATTAAGACAATTAAACATAGACCAGCAAATTCACATTATGACAATCACATATTTAACATATTTTAAATTTTACAGATTAAAATATTAAATTAAAAGGTTTTTTAAAAGCCACTTCATCTTATCCATTTGTGCAAAGTATATCAGACATAAAGGATCAACCCTCTTGACAGGGCGGTTTTCATTTTCCACTGACTCTCCTTCACGTTGTGTCAATATATGCCAAGGATTAGACATGTGCATACAGGGAAAACATTGTCCTGTTTTGTTTCCCAGCTTTTGTTGGGGACCCTGATCCATTTTTGTAAGCCTCCTGTAATTTGGAGGGTTGTTTTCTGTTCTTTTGTTTCAGGGCCTGAAAATCGGACCTGGTGTGCATTCTTCTTACCTGGCACCTGCTGTTTCTACTATAGAGTAAAAGGCACTTGGCTGTAGGCACTGGCAGGCGTACACACTTTCCGGGCCTGCCTACAAGCTCTGCCACACACGCAATCTCCTTGTAAGAGGCGCTCAGACACAGGTGCGCTCCAGGTCTGCCTGCACAGGCCTGCCTGCCTGCATGTCCCACCACACAAGCACTCTCTTTCCAAAAGCAAGGAGGCAAGTTTGGGTGCACACGAAAGCAGGCTGTAGACAGGCTTTCATTTCAAGCAGATTTTTAAGTGGGGAGGGGACTTCCATTTCATGCTTCCGAATAAATGGAGGACACAAAATAAATGGTATTTTTTTGCACATGTCTACCAAGTATCTTTTTTCCAGCCATATCTGTGAGTTCAAAATAGCCAACCACAATATAAGGCACCCCATTCCAGGAAGACTGACCCATGTATAGCTTGTATAATTGTATAATTAGGGTTGTATTCTTCAACAAATTATCCCACAATGTGTGGCAAAGGACTGCTACACTCCCCAAGCAACATTGGCAACAGATCATGACACCAAATGTCCCTCTTGTCCTGCCACTTGAATACAGCCAGATCATCCAATTCCTGGTGAAATAGAAAATAGGAACTGCAGGCCTGATGCACTACCCAATAAATCATGGTATGGTTGCAGATCAGGATATGATGCCTCAGTTACTGATCATCAACTTGAAACTGTGAAACAGCAAGAGCTCCCACGTGTCATATTAGTATTTTAATGGCCAAACATATATCTAAAGTGAAAAAGACCTTCTCTGAATATGATTGTAGTTGAAACCGCCATAGTTCTAAACATGTAGGTGCCAATTTTCACCCCTTTCCATTTCAGGTTAAAATCTTGGAGGAGATGAGCCAGAACTGGTATTTGATCAAGGACAACAAACTAGCATTGCAACATAGAGCATCTTTCTAACATAATCATATAGTGTCAATACTGACAATAATGCCTGGCCATTACAGGCCCAAAGTCTTACCACAGATCAGCCTCTTCTGGTCCACTTCAGTGGACCAGAAGGATTATGAAGGATTAACTACAACTGCCTAAAATAAGGATTCTAAATTTTAAACTTCACTGTTTGATTGGAGCACCCATTCGCCAATTCTTGAGACGCCAAAGAAGGCAGTCAAGTAAGTTGCATGGAATAAAAAATCTTCACATGTGGCAATCCAGATACCCTCCTGAGCATTCACAGCCCCTTGAGGAAGTAGCTTCTAGTCATCAACCACACTGCTTCTTTCTGAGACCACGTTTCCAAAGCATTGCAAAAACAGTAATCAGCAGTAGTATCCAGGAATCATGAGCCTTAGGCCAAAAAGGCAGGGCTGATAGTTGGTCTCTAATGGACTGGGGAGATAGCCCACTATTAGTACGCAAAATGAAATATTATAACAAGTGGGGAACACATACAGACAACTCATAACCCCAAATGCTCCTGTCTTTTAAACTCAGTATGTTCTTTTACAGCTCTAACATGTGATTATTTAGTGCTAATGCTAATGACTCTCACTTCCTCAATCTTTTAAGCATCATAGATCTTCAGGCATCAGATCTGGTATGATACCTGTATCTGGTGTCAATTGTCTGAAGTGCTTGATGTGTATGTAAGACAGAGTGTTATTATACATAATGCCTGCCTCAATCCAATAACAAGCTAAACGTAGGCATGCCAATTTTCCCCAAAATAAACTCCAAATTCGAGAAATCCAGCTATGATCCAAAAGGGGAGAAGAGGGCATGCTGAGAGTCTCTATTATTATTATTATTATTATTATTATTATTATTTTACTGGCACAAAAACATAGTGTGACATATATATATATATATATATATATATATATATATATATATATGATTTCATTAAACTTGAATCATATTACGTATTTCCTTATTCCATGTAGTAAAGCTACCCCCCCCCCCCCCGGCCATCAGAGGGGTATAATCTTTAAAAACTAATTACACTGCAAAAAGTATGATAGTTTACTTGTTAAGTTATAAATGTAATATAATGTGAGCCCTGTAGAGCTAAATTAGGGTCAGGGGTGTGAATGCAGTATTTATAAACCACTGTTTTAATGTTGCCACCCACTCAGTAATTTCCTAGACCTTCACATACTGAACATAAAAATCTACACAAGGATCTGAAATTGTGTTCTTTTGAACATAGTAACAGAATTCCCCTAAATGCCAGCCTGAGCTTATCAATAGCCTGATCAAGGCAGTTTTATATTCACATTCAGTCTTGCAACACCCTGCACAGATCTTTGAGTCCATTAAATCAATATGCAGGAAGCAAGCAGGTTTGCTGAGGACTCATTAATTTGACTGTTTTGTATGTATGTACATGTATGTATTCTTTTACTGGATCTGTAATGGCTTTTAGTCAAATACAATAAATGTCTGACTGAGAAGCAAGCACATGCATGACAATGTTTGGAGATGGGTTTGTATGCACACTGTCATCCCAGTCCCCAATTCAAATTTACATGCAAGCAGGCTAATGCCTCATATTATTTCTGCTACCCTCTAGCTATTGTAAAAAGGATGTAATTTGTTATTTCCAAGCTCAGAACATAAAGCTAAGGATATTTCCTTAGATGCAGGCATGGAGGGAGGCTAGGGGAAGAAAAATTGGACATTGATGTTGCCATATAAATAACAAGGACTGCTGCTCATGCTGGCTGTGATGTTCTGAGCACTGTAGCCTATAAGAAAAACAAAAACAAAAGCCAGCAACTCCCAAATCTCTTTCCAAGCTCAGGATTACATGCAAGAGTTGTTATTAGCCTCTATGACAAATAGAATGTAGAGATGGTGTTTCACACCAGACAGTTTGGGGAAATTTTAACATGCAGGTAACTTATCCACAGAAGGAAACCCTAAAGAAAGATTACCCTACAGTGAGGTTGGGTAACTGAAGCATCCCTCCCAGAAATCCTGAGTTTACCTTAAACTATAAAGTAGAGCTTCCCAAACTGTGTGTCGTTACATGTTAGTATGTTAGCTGCACTGTGTAAGTGTGTTACACAAATGTAATGAGGAAACTCTGAGTCTGTGTGAAATGAGCAATAAATCACATATATCTATATCTATATCTATATATATATATATATGAGAGAGAAAGTTTTTCATGTGATATGCTGTGTCCCTGTATATTTCATTATTATAATTTATGCGTGTGTTTTTTTCTCTCAAAACGGGTTGGTTTAATCTCCAGTTCGCTATAAAAATGAATCACTGTGCTGCAAAATGATCCATGTCTAAAAAGTGTGTCACCAGCATGAAATGTTTGGAAAACTCTGGTATAAAGTATTGGCCTATATAACATTGGCCTACTGGGAGGACGAATAGGATGCAGAGGTGGAATGTTGTTAGCCTCCTTTGGAAGTGAGCCTGAAGTCAGAAAAAAGAGAAGTACAAAAAGAAAGTGGAGGGGGATTTGCTGTCAGAAAACAACAACAACAAGCAAATAACTTTAGAACTTTCAAGTATCCAACAAAAGGAAGTGCTGATATTTCCCCGAAACAGTTACAAGAGGATGGTAGTTACAACATTTCATAAAACAAACAAGATGCCCTACAGAGGTTAAAAAGAAGATGGCTTTCTACAGAGTCTCCTTCTCAGCACTCTGCTCCCAACCTCCTCCTGTTTAAATGGCAACCGTCAGAAAACAAACCTGCAGAAGAGTGACATCTGGCTCCTCAGCACACACTGCAGGCTACGGTGTTAATGACTTTGGAGATGGGGCAGGGAGTGTAATGCAGTTGAGTTGACTGGCTGCTGCACACTATCCTCCAGCATTTTACAGTCCAGTCACCCATTTGCCTATTTATTTTTCTAATTTGGAAAGAAAGAAATAATTCCAAAGCCCAACTTACATGAGTACCTTGTTATGTGTTTTCTGTTCCCCTAATTAACCTTTCCCAAGATTTGGCTTGGAACCTCTCCCAGTCCCCACCAGGCTTTGACATAATATCACAGGCAGTTTTCTGAGTATTCAGGGAGTTGATCTTGTCAGCTCAGAGTGTGTGCTTGGCTATTGCAAATGCGTTTTTCCTATGACTAGAATATGAAAGAACAAGGCAGGTAAGGCTGATAATTATTTTGTTATTTTAACAGGAAACCATTTTGCTTAAGGATAATATGCAGCCACGCTGGACATTCCACAGATATATAAACCCCAATGCGTAGTTTCCAACAGACCTCACAACCTCTGAGGATGTCTGCCATAGAAGCAGGCAAAACATCAGGAGAGAATGTTTCTGCCACACAGCCTGAAAAACTTACAGCAACCCAGTGATTCTGGCTATGAAAGCCTTCGACAATACATTTTGCTTAAGTAGCTCTCTCAAATGTTGTGGACACCGATGTTGCTACATACGTAAGAACACTATACTTGTATTGTTGAAGGCTTTCATGGACAGAATTACTGGGTTGTTGCGAGTTTTCGGGCTTTATGGACAACTTCTCAGGATTCCTTCCATAGATGCAGGTGAAACATCAGGAGAGAATGCTTCTGGAACATGCCCATACAGCCTGGAAAACTCACAACAACCCAACACTATCTCTATATAAATAAAAATGTAATTTCGTTTGTGGGATTAACATAATTCAAAAGCCACTGGGCAAATCGACACCAAATTTGGACACAATACACCTATCAGGCCAACGAGTGACCATCACTCATAAAAACATTGAAAAACTCAGCAGAAGAGACTTAAAAAGCCAAAAAACAAAAAATACATTATAACACATGTGCAAAACCTCTCGTATACATACAAACACACATATATACACATATACACAGACTGGGCCAGAGCAATGCATGGCAGGGGATGGCTAGTACTTCATAAAAATGCAGTCTGTCAAGGATCCGGGAACATACTTTTACTTGCCTACAGACAGCTTCCCAGTTTCAAACCATTACCTACAGGAGGATGCACAACACATATGGGGAGATGGGTACACAACTTCACCACAAGCCAGATACCAATTCTGCCCAAACATCTAATTAAGAAATCTCATCACAGGACTTAATTACATCATCCGCAATATTAAAAGTACTTTAACTTCTTAATTGCCTAATGTGATATATGGCACCTGTTGTTAACAATTACCATCAGCATTCTATTTTGAGCAAACAGGCCAGTCTCTGCACCAGAGGTTAAATGGACATAAATCAGATATTAGGAATGCAAATACAGAAAAACAAGTTGCAGAACACTTGAATCTTGAACCTCAGAATAACAGTCTTTTTAAAAAGAAAAAAAGGTTGGAAAGAAAAAGAGACAAACTGAAATGACACATATTATAACCTTCTCTGTGGTGACTTTGGAACTTGCTACCCGGTGAGATTAGGCAAGCGCCCACCCTGGCAGCCTTCAGGAAGAGCCTAAAACTTGGCTGTTCCAGTGTGCCTTCGAGGAATGAACAACAAACCCCTTACCGTGACCAACTCAGCACATGTCCTCCCAAGGATTTCATCTCACCCTTCAGTGTATTAAATCTCATTGGTTGTCCCTTTCAAGTCTCCCACCATTACATTACCCTTCTCATCCATCTCACCCAGGGTTTTAAAAATCCTATCCATTGTACTTGGTCCTGCACACTTGGTTCAATGTGTTGTTATTTATGTTATACTCTGTTTTTATTTTGTATTATCTTCTTTTGATTTATGTTATGTATTATTTTATGATTTTATGTTGTATTATTTTGCTTTGTTGTAATTTTTGGGCTTGGCCTCATGTTAGCCATTCCAAGTCCCCTTGGGGAGATGGAGGCAGAGTATAAATATATTATTATTATTATTATTATTATTATTAACACCACAGCCTCATGCTGGCAGTCTTAGACAATTGATCATATTTTCTTTCTGATTCTCAACCATCATCACATTAAATTCCAGTAACAACCTCCACCATTAATATTGTTCTTGGAGTCTCTTCAAACTCTACTCACCTTGGCTTTAGGCAGCTTCTTCATTCCTGGCTTTCTCCCCCAAAGGACCATTATTAAAACTGAACTTGTCACCATACCCACTAGGTTTACATTTCTGCTATTCATACATAAAGACTGCTCATAAAAGAATGTTCCTAGGTACTTCACTCCATAAATCTAATGGTGTTGACTTATGTCTATGGAAGCTTATGCTACTGACATCTTTCTTCCAGTTAGTCTCAAAGGTGATACAGGATTCCTTTGCATACTGACCCAGACTAATGCAGCTATGCCTTAGAATTCTAACATCATTAGATACTTCAGCTATATGTCTAACACATTACCATTTAGAGTTTCATCCACTGTAATTGCAACATTAAAAGTCTGTTATGGCACAATAAAAACAAGCTCTCCCTCTTTCTCTCTCACAAAAAGGACATAATCATCGTTATGCTATTAAAACAAACTAGTAATCTTGACATTGTTTAAATGATTCAGAAAACAGTTCCTGCTAGTTCCCTTGGCTGAGCACAATAATCATTCTTGTTCAGCACAAAGGCCAAGTAGAGAAGTCCATGTTATTTCAGAGTGCAGTTCCAGCATTACAATACTCAGAGAAGTAGGAAGGTCCAACAGTACAAACAACCAAAGGTTTATTAAACAACTTGTTTATTGCTTACAATACAGGGTTGGCCGCCATACAGGAGTTCTGGATCAGGAATTCGAAAGCCCACCAATTCCACTAAACAACAGTAGGGGGTCACAGACATTTTCCCAACCAATTCCATCCCAGGACACTGATACTGTTGCACCCCTAATTAGCCACCTGGAAGCTCCCCCCATTGGAAAGGGGGGGGGAGTACACAAACCAAAACCAGGGCCCATGCCGAATGCCCCCAAGTTGTGATGAAAGAACATGACTGTGAAATAACAATAACACCAAACATAGGCTAAATAACTACAGGGGGGGGGGGCATCTCAAAGGCATTGGCCCAAGAGGTGGCATACCTCTCCTTAAACCCACCATAGTGGATAGAGGCAAGTGGGAGTAGTAGCCAATCAGGGTGCAGGGCAGAATCTGACCCTGATTGGCTATGCACCCAAGGGTCCCCAAAGCACATAGAGCACAAGGGGCTTCTTGAAGGGGAAACCCCAGGAGAAGATAGTGGGTGGGGGAGCATCGGTTGCCACGTCCCTGCCCAGGATGTTGGGTAGGGCATTTCAAGCAGGAAGTATAAGCATAAAAACCATAGAACTGTAGAATTGGAAGGGAAGCCAAGACCCAGCTAATTCAGGCATGAGCAAACTTTTGGGTGTGGGGGCCACATGGCGGGGCAGGCGGGCCAGGCTGGGAGGGAGGGGTGGGGCACAGGCCGAGGACAGCTTACACAGGGAGGATGCATTTCTGCATCCCCAAGCTGAGAGTAGAAGAAGGAGACAGGCCACTTCGGAGATCTCTCACTCAGCAATGGCCTGTCTTTCCCCCAGCAGGCGGTGGCTGAGAGTGCTCTGGAGTGCTCTTGGCCATGGCCTGCCTTCCTGGGCCACTCACCCTGTCCTTATGTCATGTGGGGTGGGAGAAAGCCATGCAGCAGCCACCACATCCCTTCCTCCCCCATCCTTCCGACATAAGGACGTGGTGCGTTGCTGCATCCTTATGCCCAGAGGAAAGGGAAAATATATTGTATTTACATATAACTTGTAAGCCGTTCTGAGCCCCTTTAGGGTGAGAAGGGTACATATAAATGTCGTAAAATAAATAAATAAATAAAATGAGGCAGACTGGGCCATGTTCGGCCTGCAGGCCTTAGTTTACACATGCCTGATTCTAATCTAACATCCTACCAGAACAGAAAAGACACAGTTAAAGCGGTATTAATGGGTGGTCATCCAAATTCTACCATTGGTGTCCACCATCCTGGGGGAAAAAATTGTACCTTGGAGAGCTGCCCTTACATACATCTATCATAGCTGATGGCCTCATCTGCACTGATCATCATTTAATGCAGTTCAAAGATAGACCAAAACTGTGGTGGACAGACAACAAATACTTAACGACAGTGTGTGTGTTGAGTTTCTGTATTGATCTGAGTATTGTTTTTTGTCAATTAAGCTGGCTCTCTGTAGTTAAAAAATTCAAGAGTCATTTAAATAACTTTAAGGAGGGGACGACAATCTTGGCGGGAGATTTTAATATGCAAATGTCATCAGTAGGAGGTAACAATAGAAGGTCTCTGCATTTAAGTAAACTTGATATGGTAGATCTGCATAGTGGGGTAGGGAACAGAATTACTTACTACTCAGCAAGGCACAATGTATTCAGCTGTATTGACTATGTATTAATGGATAGGACAGGGAAGGCCCAGGTAAAAAAAGCAGAGGTCAAGGCTATGTGGTTGTCCGATCATGCTCCCTTAGTAGTGACAATAAGAATGATGCAATGGAGGAACCCAAGGGTTTGGAAATATAATATGGCGATTGGGACTATGGAACAGGATAAAAGTAGGATACAAAAGGAAATAAAAGTATTATAGACTGAATAATACAAGGGAAATATCTAAAGCAGTGGTATGGGATTGCTGTAAAGCAGTCATAAGAGGTCACCTTATAAGTCTTGAGGTAGAGATGAATAGGAGATGGAGAAGAGGAAGGGAAAATAAGATTAAGGATATTGAAATGATACAGGATCAATTGAAGCAAACCAAAGGAAGGGAGTGGCATAGGCTGCTAAAACAGAAAAGAAAGAATTGGTACAATTTGATGAAATGCATTGGAATAAGATGAGAATGGCAATGAGGCAAAAATCAGCTCTTGGGGACAAAGTCAGTTAAACATTTGGCGAGATATCTGAAAAAGAAAAAGGAGAAGTCGTGTATAAGAGCATTAAAGGATACCAATGGAGTGATACAGGAGGGTAAGGAGGAGATAGAGAAGATTATGAAAGATTTTTACGAAAAACTGTACAAACAAGGAGAGGTTAGTAGGACACCAATAGAAGTTGGACAGAAAGTAAGTGAAGGGAACAAAATTTACTTAAATGCAGAAATCAGTCAGGGGGAGGTGGAAAAGGTTATCAAGGGGTTAAAAATGTCAAGGGCGCCAGGCCCTGACGGGTATTCGGGTGAATTTTATAAAACATATATGAATGAATTGTTACCATATTTGACGGAACTTTTTAATGAAGTATTGTTAAACCAGGTTATTCCACAGTCCTGGAAGATATCGGAGATTGTGACAATCCCAAAGGCTGGTCGAGACGAGACCTGCCCGGAGTCCTACCGCCCCATAAGTTTAGCGAATCAAGATTACAAAATATTTGCAAAGGTATTGGCAAACAGGTTGGAGAAAATATTACCTAAAATTATTGGGGGGGATCAATATGGGTTTGTTAAAAAAGACGGATAAGTGAACCAATTAGGAATGTAATGAATGTGCTACAACACGCTACCGCAACCAAGAGGAAATTAGGAATATTAAAATTGGATGTGTATAAGGCATTTGATAAGGTGAATCATGCTTATTTGTATGAGGTGTGCAAAGAACTAAATTTGGGTAATAGCTTCTGTGAGGTGATTAGGAGTTTATATATAGGGAGTGAGGCGTATATAAGAGTTAATGGAAACAGGACGGAAAAGATTAGGATATTGAATGGAACTAAACAAGGTTGCCCATTATCTCCAATGTTATTTGTATTAGCAATAGAAATATTAGCGAATAAGATAAGAAAAGATACAACGTGGAAAGGATATAGGATAGGGGGATAGAGACGAAACTAAACTTATTTGCGGATGATGCAATTATATTAACCCAGTCCCCTTTGGAGATGGTCAAGGCAATGAAGGGAACGCTGAGAGAGTTCGAGAGGCAGTCAGGGCTCAGGGTGAATATGGAAAAGTCGGAGATAATGTTTATAAATACAGGCCCAAGGGAACAGATTGAGGTAAGGAAAGAGACAGGGTTAAAATTAGGAAAAGAATGAAATATCTGGGAGTGTGGATTTATAAGAATGTGGGGAAAATAGTAGATGGAAACTATGGACAGATTTGGAAAAAACTCCTGAAACAAATTAAAAGTTGGAAACACAAAAGCTTGAGGAGAATGGCAAAAATAAGAGCGCTGAAAATGATGATATTGCCTAAATTTCTGTATTTAGCCCAGGCTTTGCCAGGAGTTCTTTCAGGAGTCAAGATAAAAGAATGGGACAGAAAAGTGAACCAGTGGGTGGAAGGAGATAAGAAACCACGGATAAGGAAAAAATGGTTGATAGCGAGTGAGAAGGAAGGAGGATGGGGAATCCCAAGCCTAGAGCTATATAGAGATGCGTTTCAGATAGAAAGACTGATAGAGCTACAGGTGGAAGACAAAAAATGGGCGAAAGTGGAGAGAGAAGTGAATGCAATTGGATCAGAGGAACTGATTTTTAGGAGATGGGGAGTCGTGTGGGGGAGAAATTGATAGGGCCTATGAGAGCCACTTTGGAGGTGTGGAGAAGGTGGCAAGGGAGGATGGCACCGGGAGTTTCAAGGTAGCCTCGTTACAGGTAATGAACCTAAAAAGGAGGAAAATTTAAGCAGAATAATAAGGTAATTGAACGGGACGGGGTTACAAGATTGGAGCAATTAGTGGATGAAGGGGGCAGAATTAGGAGAGATAAACTAGAGAATTGGTTGGGACAAAGGTGGTGGCTGCAAATTCGGGCAATATGTGAATTCCTTATGCAGAGGGAGGTTAGAGAGGCAATGCAAAGAGAGGACACTGCTTTTGAGAGGTTGGTAAGGGAATGGAAGGAAGGGAAAAGGACTCAGGTGGGAAAGATATACAAGTTGTTAGTAGGGTCAGGGGAAAGCCCTGTACAAGAATTAACCAAATTGTGGGAGAGGGAAGTACAAGTATCAGAATTAGAGATGGAAAGGATAATGGGAAATATCGCAAAATTAAAAACACAAGAGTGAGGGAAATGAGAAGGAAACTCCTGCATAAGTGGTATCGGACTCCGGCTCAATTGGCATACTTCTCTCAAAATGTGAGTAGTCAGTGTTGGCACGGGTGCCAAGTGAAAGGGGTATACATGCACCTGATTTGGGAATGTGCAGTAGTGCAGAGATTTTGGAAAGAGGTACAAGGGGAAATTAATAAGGCACTGAACATAAATTGGGTAATTACAAAGGAAATGGCGATATTGGTGAGAAAGAGTGACTTGGGGGAATATGGAGGAATTAAGGAAGCTATGATTGAAAGCGCTGTCGGTTATAGTTCTGGGTTGGAAGGACTCCTCAAATGGACAATTAAGAATTGGCTGCGGTACCTGGTAGAGCACATTCAATTTGAAATTATGGAGATTAGGGTTAATGAGATGGAGGAGAATAAACTGCAGGAACTGTTGGGGCGATGGGACGGGTAAGACAATATATTATCTGGAAAACTCGAGATCAAGATACGAGGAATAAGTTGGATCTACTGTTTAATTTGTAACGTAAACTGTCCAAAGGCTTGGAAGTTTGAAGGGAAGAAGAATGGCGATGAAACCCTCAGAAGGGTGGAGGGGTGTGGATGTTAGTGAGGGTGGAAGGGGCACTTTCACAGTGCACTGTTCTGTTTTGTTATGTTTTGTTGTTTGGATGTGGTTTTTATTCTGTATGTAAATAAATCAATAAAAATATTCATTTTTAAAAAAAGGAAAAAAAAGAGTCATTTATTTTAAAAATAAAGCTTCTACTCCAAGATACTCTTTAACACTTCCAAGATCTTTCAACTTAAAATACTTACTTAATTCCTTTAAAACTTTATTAAGGACGTCATCTGACTTAGCCACCAAACACAAGTCATCTACATAAATCAAAATAAAGACTTGTTCTACTCCTTTACTTCTTGTATAGACACATGAATCAGCCACACTAGAAACAAACCCTAATTTCAACAAAACTTCATTGATGCACAAATGCCAACATCTGGCTGACTGACGTAAACCGTACAAGGCCTTTCTCAGTCGATACACATTGTTGTGGCTGACTTTACAACCTGGTGCAGGTTCTAAGTAAATCTCTTCATCAAGTTTAGCATTCAAATAGGGCCGTCTCAAAATCAAAATGTCTAATTTTGAAATCATACTGTTCTGCTAAGGCCACTAACATCCTCAATGACTCTGCCTTCGCAGTAGGAGCGAATGTTTCATCATACGACTCATGCATAACCTGTGAACAACCCTGTGCAACTAACCTTGCCTTGTATTTAAAAGAACCATCAGACAATACCTTTTCTTGAATACCCAACGGGAACCAATTACTGGTTTCCCAACAGGTCTGGACACAATCTCAAAAACTCCTAAATCAACTAAAGATTTATACTCAGTGTCCATAGCCTTTTTCCAGTGACCTCTTTCCACTGAATCACATTTCAACACATCACTGTACGTTCGAGGCTCAATACACACACCTTGATCCTCTTCAGTCAATACACACTGTACCATGAACCTATCTGGTGGCACTCCTTTATTGGAGCGCTGACTCCTTCTCAAAACTAATTCAGGTTCCACTTCAAACTCAACACTTTCCTGTTGCTCACTGCTAGCCATTTCTTCAGGTACAACACCAGACTCTTCAGACACTTCTTCAACTACTTCTGCTTTTATCCCACTACTGGGCTCAGCTGTTTTAGCTAACTCTGAACCCTGGGATACTGGTCTCTGATGAAATGGGAAGAATACTTCAGAATTTTGATGAATATCAACCCATCCCTGATGTTTCTCAAAATTCGCACTTCTTGAAATCAAAACCTTTCCATTTCCTAAATCAAAACGAAAACCTCTAGTTTTTTCAGCATAACCCAAAAAATCTTAGATTCCTCCACTTACGTTGATTCTTATTCCTACACTGTGATGGAATATGAACATTGACAAAACATCCAAAATTATGAAAATACGAAAAAATAGGTTTCCTTTTGAACAACAGGAAATATTGTGTTTCATTTACCACTGAACTCCATGATCTGTTTACAATGTGTACAGCCATATTTATAGCTTCTGCCCAGTATTTTTCACTCATCTTAGCATCATTTAACATACTATTTTTCATTGTTTTTAAGACTCCGATTTTTCTTTCTGCCGTGCCATTTTCTTCTGGGCTGTATGGATTCGTAAGTTGATGATGAATCCCGGTGGCAGTTAACCAATTCTCTAACCACTTCACAGTGAACTCACCACCCCTGTCTGCCTGGAAACACCCCACCTTGTGGTTAAAACTCCTTTCAACCATGTTAACCCATTCCTTTTTATTTTGTACCCAGCTTGGGACTTTTGTTTCAAAAAAATAACAATAAGTATAGCGGGTAAAATCATCCACTAGCACAAGAAAATAAGATGCATTTCCAAAACTCTTGCACATTGGACCCGCCAGATCTATATGAACAAGCTCAAATGGCTTTGTTGTTTGCCTATTGCTTTGCTTTGGAATGGAACACCTTTGTACTTTCTCCTTAGAACAGACAGCACATTCCAAATAATTATCACAGGACTTAAGTTTTAAATTGGTTACTTTAGCAAGCTGTCTTATAGCTTTAAAGCTAACATGTCCCAACACTCTATGATAATAGTGAATACACTCATCATGAAGAGGCTTGTTTTCAGTTCCTTGCACTTTAAACACTTTCTCTCCTTTAGGAATCTGGTACATTTTGTTTACCAATCTGCCCGTAACACAATGCTTTCCTTTAATGACACTTCACATTCTTTTGCCCTAAAGCACACTTCATACCCTTCAGCACATAGGCTGGAAATGCTAATTAAACAAAAATCCAATTTCTCAATTAACAAAACCTTTTAAGCATTCTATTTAACCTAGGTACATAAACATCCCCTGGATCTCACATTTTAACTTTTGACCCATCTGCAAGAGTAACATTTGTTACTTCAGCTTCTTCCACATTTTTAACAACTTTATATCATTTACACAATGCTCTGTACACCCAGAATCTAACAGCCACACAGGATCTTTTACACTTTCTTCTTTAGTACTTCTTGTTACCAAAACATGAGCACCCCTATTGGAAGAAAAACCCCTTCCCTTTGCCTGCTTTTTCATCTTATTGGGACAATCTCTTATTACATGAGAAACTGCTCCGCATCCATAACACCTTCTAACACTATATACTGCTCCTGACTGCTGGGCGTTTCTACTTTGAGCCCCTTTTGCAGGAGAAGCTGTTTCTTTAAGGAACACATTTCTTTTCTCCTGCTCCATACGCCTGGAACAAACAAAATTAAGTGAAAGCTCAGTTTCAGGAACATTCTGCATTGAAAACACAAAATTGTCCCATGACGCATCCAAACTGGAAAGCAACACACATGCTTGGTGTGAGTTCGAAAAACTCATCTCTCTTTCCTCCAGTTCCACGAACAGGCGACACATTGTATCAATATGCTTCATTACATCTTCTCCTTTATGAAGCTTTAAATTATAAAGTTGCCGGGTGAGGATTATCTTTGCACTGGCTGTTGAAGCACGATAAATTTCTGTAAACTTCAGCCAGGCCTCGTGTGCCCTGAGAACTCCATGCACATATGCCAGCTGGGAGTTGTCCACACACAACAAGATTGTTGCTAGTGCTTTATCATTCGCCCTCTTCACAGCCGCTGTGGCGTCATCTGCTAAAGGCGATGATGTAACATCCCATAAATCTTCTCTGATGAGCACACTTTTCATTTTTACGTCCCAAGTAGCATAATTGAGGCTGTAAGACGCCTCCAACGCCAGACCGCCCAGGGAAACGGATGATAAACTCATCTTCACAAGACTGTCTTTCTCCTTTGCAGCTCTTGTATACTGTCTGTGCCAAAAAACAACTAACAGAGAGTAAAGAAAAAACTTGACCAGCTTCCAACAAAAACAGAAACTCCAACCATCCTCTGCTACCACCTGTTGAGTTTCTGTATTGATCTGAGTATTGTTTTTTTTTTGTTTTTTTGTTTTTTGTTTTTTTTAAAAAAAAATAAAGCTCTTTAAATAAAATATGTTCAGGCACAATTAAACGACAGTATTAGCAAACAAATACTCCATAAGAAACAACATAAACCTTCCGTTTTTCTTATCGACGCCCTCCTCTGCAAAGTTGCTGGCTTCTTCAAAACAAAATTCCTCACCCAAGTTCAGTCTCTCAGCTGCCTTATTTTATACAGGGATAGCTGCAAAACACCTACAGCTGTAACTTTTTCCAGCACCTTCTGAGGCTTTGGCTTCAAGTAAGTTTGTAACAAACTTACTCCAAGTAGTCCCATTTAAAATAAACACATATTTTACATTATTCTTACATTTTACAATATAATTTGCCCACTTACATTTTTAATCTCAACAGTGTGACGGAAACTTCTTAATGTGTATATGTGATCTGTGGTATGTGCGATCACCACCCAGGCCTAAAACCATTCCCAGTATTTCCTATGTAATCTTCTGCACAGCAAAACCATCTGACACTTGTCTTTTCTTATCCTGAATACTGCCCTGTTTTACACTTGGCTACCCTACTCACAGCTAGTCAGGTCAATCCTTTGTCTAGATAATCCTTGCTCAACCAGGCAACGTCCAGACATTAGGACCTACAATGCCCATCAGCTGACATGACCAAAGACCAGACAGGCTCAGCAAGAATGTAGCTTAATTTAGGAATGCAGATAGACATTACAAGTGGTCAATTAAATTCTCCAGTCAAATTATAATTGCTAGATTACAAAATGAGCAGCATTTAAATTAAAAGGATGCTAGAATTCCATTTGAAATGTGAGTCACTGACAGAGATGCTGCAGATACGATAACATTCCTGCAATGCCATCTAAAGATGTCATCTACGTCATCTCCCAGTCTTTGGTAATCTCTTCCTTGGGAGGCTAGATTTCCTTTCCTTGACAGGTAAAGAAGACCACCCTCTCCCAACCCACCTTCATAAAAGGAAAGTTTTGCAATAAAAGGACTGTTTTTAATGTGTCATACTACTTCTCTTCCTTTGTTTTTAAATGGAGATATTTTAAACTGTTTTAATTCTATAAACAGTTTAATGCCATTTTAAAAGTAATTCTTTTTTAACAATATGTTTCTACTTGTATTTCTTTTTGTCATGTAGTCTGCTTTGAGTTCAAGCTTTGGGGGGAAAACCAGGTGTAAATAAAGTAATACACTACAATACTTCACATTATGTTAATACCAGAGCTCCCTTGTGCTGGCAGGACTGAAGACCGACAGGTCAGAGGTTTGAATCCAGGGAGAGCGCAGATGAGCTCCCTCTGTCAGCTCCAGTTCCCCATGTGAGGGCATGGGAGAAGCCTCCCACAAGGATGGTAAAACATCAAAACAGCCGGGCGGCCAATTCTCTCACACCAGAAGCGACTTGCAGTTTTTCAAGTCACTTCAGACACGAAAACAACAACAACAAAACTTTATTGCGGTCACTGACCAGCACAAAGCGGGCACAAGCACCCTGAGAAGGGAAGGACAACTCCCCAGTAAGCAGTTATTTAAAATTAGATTAGAAATCAGTATAAAATATATTTTAAAAGACAGGATATTGTAACAGGTATGGAACGGAAAGGGGAGGGGAGAGATTGATGAGAGAGTTCGAAAACACTGGTGGGGGGCACTAAAGGGGAAGGGAGGGGCACACTGCGAGTCTAGTAGCATTTCAGGTGTAACATGCTGCTCTAACTGCATTCCCAGCAGGGTGTTGCCTTACGGTGTCAATCATCCTCCGTCTGATTTTAAGAGCAGCAGCACAGAACTTAGCAACACTGTAAGTTATTGTAGTGTTAGAGTCCAAAAGCAGCAGGATGGAATAATAGTTTTCACTGCACCCCAGGTATTTTAAAAGCCATGGTCTAAAGAGATTGGATCTAAGATATCTGTAGAACATGCATTGACGAAGCACGTGCTCAGTTGTTTCCACATGACCAGAGTCACAGGGGTATAGTCTCTGCTTGAAGGGGGTCTTCTGATACCTTCCCTCCAATACAGCCGATGGGAGGGCATGGCATCTTGCCACGAAAAGAGAAATTATGTTCATGGTTGCAATGGAAATTTCCTCTCCTTTCCTCCTTCCGATAGACCTTCATCCTGTCTCTGTAGTCATTTTCTAGTGCCAGACGTCCAGAATCTGACAGAGGGAATATGAGTGATGTAGTAGGAAGTAAGCAACCCTTTGGCAGCATTGCAAAATTTCCCTAGTCACCAGTGGAAATACACTACTGGATCCTACCTATATACCCTTTTGATGGGCATCAAGAACAGGGGAATAAACTGTAGTTCTACCAATACAAAGATATAAGATACATTTTACATTACACATTCTAAACCTGTATATCTCTACTTTTTGGGGGGAGGGGTTTAAATTGCAGAAGCTATTATGGATTTTTTTTTGTAATTGCCCAATGCTTGCTGCTTTCAAGAGACCACCTAATAAGCACAATATGGGTATTACTGACTAGGTGAAATATCATTCAGCTATGAATTATTATCGATGCTAACTGTGAATCTTCTTTTTCCAAAGTTGTCAGTCTCTTGTTGAAACCTCTTGTGCCTCACTTACTGTAGAACTTCAAGCCTGATAAGAAAATCAATGCTGCCAGCAAAGGTGCGAACAGATGTTTTATCTCCACATTGTGCGCATAAATGCAAGCACTGTGGTGTAAATTGATCAGACTGTAGAAACAAATCATTTAAGATTTGTGCAGTGATTAATAACAGAGGCCAGTAATCAAATCTCAACGCTGCCGCCACATCTGTTAGAGAGACTTTTCAGTTTGCCCTATTATGCAAATGTGCCATAAATAAATACATTACTTGGTTTAGCAGCTGGTTAGAAAACATTGTTTTAGGTGATTATTTTTAATGCATTGTTTTTATCACTGATGGCTGTTAATGTGAACTAATTCGCTTTTTCTTCATGGGAAGGGTCATATATTTTAAAGGCAGGAGTGGAGATTTTACATTTTCTGTTTGTTGTCAAATATGGCATATAATGACTATACCTACATATTAGGCCCAATGTTTAATAACAGTGAACCTTTGAGTGGAGATTCGAAACGCCGCCTACAAGCTAGCGTTGATCTGTGTGGTGTAACAAGGATTTTCTATTTTAAGCCGTAAAGAATTTCGCTGCCACCATTTATTTATGCTTGACTGGTAAAGAGTGGTGAGGAGACTTGTAACTTAGATGAAGTCACGGAGAGAGTTTTGAACCAGAACCTAAACAGTTTATTGTGCACAGTGCTTAGTTGGTTACACGTCCGGAGAGGTATATACTTAAAACATTTGTTTTCCAACACAAAGTAACTCTAATCTTGAGTTACTAAGCCACTAGGCTTCCTATTCCTATTTCTCAAGCTTTACTGCTTGTCTATAACAACACTTTATATTGTAATTCCTTCAGGAATATTTAGCAACTCTACATAGTTGCTACCAGCTTCTCTCAGCTGCCCTGCCAACAAACTGACTTTGGTCGCAGCTTCTGGCCAACTGACATTCTCCAACTGCTGCTGGCTAACTGTCAGAATT
Source organism: Anolis apletophallus (assembly GCA_030556195.1). NCBI lineage: Eukaryota > Metazoa > Chordata > Lepidosauria > Squamata > Anolidae > Anolis > Anolis apletophallus. The sequence continues at coordinate 35,601,919 of JARBWK010000002.1, read as the reverse complement.
TTTAAAATGTGCACCTGCACAAGCCAGTATTAGGCTCACTCAAACATTCCGAGGGCTGTGCACTTCAATAATCCTGCTGACTGTCCAGGATTAACCATTCAAATGAACACAAATAAACACCAATAAATACAAACAAACACAAAACCCACAAATCTCACAACACATACATTCACATCACTACACTTTGTTAAATAAAGAAAGAGGTCTGTGTGAACAAGAAATTCCTCATTTTTTTCTAACACCATGATGCGCATCCTTATTGTCTACATATAGAATTCCACTCAAATATTATATTAACAAAATGAGAGAGAACACCTAATTATTTAGAGTTTCATTCTACACATTTTTAAAAATACATGACTGGGTAATTTTTGGAACACAACTTGGACCCCACAACCTCTGAGATGCTTGCCATAGATGCAGGCAAAATGTCAGGAGAGAATGCTTCTAGAACATGGTCATATAGCCAAAAATACCGTACAACAAACCAGTGATTCCAGCCATGAAAGCCTTCGACAATACAACTTGGATGTCTGATAGCATTTCTAACTACTTAACTGAAGCAGCCAAATTAAGGAGTTATGGAACTCCAAGTACCAAGTTTACTTTACCAAGCTACCTGATCGTGCGGGCGCAAGGATGAGGAAGAACACACGGCAACTGTGAAATAGGTGAAAATCAAAAGGATTTATTCTGGCACCAGCTGGTGGGCTTCTGCCAGCAGAACACGGCTGCAGATAGGGGCAAAAGACCCCGTCACTTCTCATACAAAGACATTTATACCTCAAAGGAGTCATTTCAGTTAATCCCACCACTTCTTCATGGATAAAAACCATCATAATTTGCTGGTGATTACTGTTGAGTTCATGACATTTCATTAATCCAATAAACAGTGCATTTTCATTAACATCATTAGCATCACATCTTTAAGTCACACTGAAGCAGAAAAGGAGTTATGGAACTCCAAGTACCAATTTAACTTTACCAAAGCTGCTTGTACGCGCGGGTTCTAGGATGAGGAGAA